>CM076583.1:666491814-666765811 GCA_034641835.2 Pinus albicaulis
ATTTACTATTGATAGGTTAGTAAGTCAGATTAGCCAAACAATTTAATCTTGGCTTATCAGTAGACTAGATTAGGATAGAAAAACAGAGGTTCAAACAAGCTTAAATCCTGAACCTGTAAGTTTGATGAAGAATGGCTCAAATCAGATCAAAACCTGAGCCAAAGAGAAGAAAAAGAACTAGTTCTAACATGCTGAAAACTTGAACCAGGTAAAGAAGAAGAAGACAACTCTAAAAAGATCAAAACCAGAGCTGAAAGAAAGAGAGAAGGGTGTTCTTAATTTTCATATCTTAAGCCTTCACATTTTTGTTTTAAATTTCTGTAAATTTTAGTCTATGTGCAGCTTGTTTTTATGCCATAATATTACAGCAAATCAAACAGCTTAATCCTGGTTTTTCTGTATTTAAATTTCTGTTTTAGAATATAGAGAATGCAGATCTGTCAAACAACTTAATCTTGACAGATAGTAGCTTAGCTAGAGAATTTATGAGTTCAATTGTTTAAACTGAACTCATGGAAGTTATAAGGGTAGATTTAGATTAGTTTCCTACTTTCAATAAAATAATAAAATGTTGATGTCAAAAAATTTTGCAAGTCCAAGTGCATCTTATGAAGAAAAAATGCTAGGAAGGTAGGCTGTGTAGGTAGTTGTTTGGGGAAAAGAAATTTGTTTGCTGATACAAAGTACTGATCATCTTTTTAAGGAGCATGATCAAGTAAGAAAAGGTTGTCAAGGATAAAGCACAGATCTACATTCCAGAGATAAATTTCTGAGGTTCTTGACACCTCCAAGGAGCTACCATCCCCAAGTGGAGCCACCGTTAGCCATCAATAAAAAAATTTCATAACTGATGATGGCTAAAATAGGTATTTTAGTCTTCAAGAAACAATTTTTAAGAAAAATTGTGACTTCTTGAAGCCTCTTTGTGTTCTTTATCCTCGAGGATAAATATCCATTCAAAATTCCTCAAAGAAGCCCTGCTGTCCCAAAGAAAAGATTGTTTTCAGACCCATTTTCCACCAAATTTTCCTTTGAAAAATCCCTCTAAAACCCCCTTCATTTCACCCATTTTTCCCATTTTTTTACCCTTTATTTTCCTTGAAATTCCCCTTTAAACCTTCTAAATCTCCTTTTACTTGGTTTAAAACCCTTTTTTCCCCTATCAAAAACTCCAAAAATCCTCAAAAACCTTCATTTTCTGTCCAAATCCTTCATTTTAAAATATAAGTCCTTAAGCCCCTTTCACTTAATCCCGAGCCCCTTTTTCCGCCATAAGACCGCACTCTGTGACCAAGCGCATCAGCCCATCAGCCCATCGGCACATTGTCCCATCGGCCCATCGGTGCATTGGCCCATAGGCCCATCGGCCCATCAGCATTTCGACTTTTCGCCGGTCCCTGCGACCTTTTTCCCTTTAAAAAGTGTTCGCCGCCGATGCGAAATCCCGATCGCATCTCCACCGTTGATCCTGTTTTAGATCGATGGCTCTCGCACTTCGCCTTCTCCATCTCATCGCACCTCTTCGTTCCATCGGCACATTGCAACTTTCTAGTTCACCCTCCCAGAACTCTGCTCCGCCGATTGCCGAAACGCCGAAGTTAATCTCAACCATTGATCTACATGATCCGACGGCTCCCATTGATCCCTTATTTTAAACTCCACCCATTAGTTTTCCACTACGCGCAAAAACTGTTGACATCATCCGCTGGGTCCCACCGCTCTTCCTCTGCCATTGATCTAACTCTCCCTAGATCAGATGGCTTGCGCTCTTTCGCATCGCCATCCTCCCTCCCGTCTGTCCCCTACCAAGTCATTTCCGCGATTTAATCCTGACTTCTCATTTCCCCAATCCAACGGTCCCTGTTCATCTTCGCGCCCATTTCTCCATAACTATTTAAACCACATTTTTCAACGCGAAATTGGTAGTTTTGAGGTGAAAAGGTGTTAATCCCTGAACCGTATTGCATTCATTTTAGCCAAAACCATTTACCGCTTGACCCCCGTGTGAATACCACCCTGATATTGCGCAAAACCGCTCATTTCCATTTTCGCGCCAGATTCAAATGTTTCCCTGGTTTTTCATGGTTTCGCCATGGAACCCTCCCTTGATGCATTTTCCTCCTTCCACACTGCTCTTTCGCCCTCTGTCGAGCCCTCTGAAGCAGTTATAGCCCCATTCACAGGTTTTTATAATATTTTGATGGTTTGTTGCAGGTTTAATGGCGGTTTTGTATCATAAAAGCCATCCCACAGTCAAAGAAAGTGAAAAAGGCCGAGGGTGACGATCATCAGTGGCCAAATTCAATACAGAAAGGTACATAGATGGAGTTAATCTCCAAGTTTATCCAGTGCATCATGAACACTGGTCATTCAGTAAAGCCCTCCAGCACAAGTACCTATCAGCAATCAAATGAATACCAAATAGTGAAGATATCAAAGATTAAAGAAAAAGGATTAAAGTGCAAAGTATGAAGATTTAAAGTTAATCCATAGTTAAAAGATAAAGACACAATATAAGACTAGAGATGATTTGAAAAGGCATAATCAGCCTTAAAACACAATTAAAGTTCATATCAATGTTTAAAGTATTTAAGACATATTAGTAGAAAGATGGCTTCGAAAGACAAATCACCGAAGCCTTTACTCCTCCAAAGGAATAGAATGCCACCTACATGCCTATTTTTCTCAAAGATACACGAAAATTTATTACAGTCAGAGAAATTTTGCAAATGCAGCTCAAAAGTTATTGCCAGCCTACCTAAAAAATCCCAAAGGTCAACAAAGGCCACTAAACGGTTCACAGAGTTAATGAAGTGCAAAGATAGACTTTAATTCATTTTTCCTTGAGCCCTGCGTGTTCTCAAAGGTCGCAAAACATTTACTCTGTCATTTATGAAGACTTCAGAGACCTTTATTTTCACTCCACCTCCTCATTATTCTATAAAGACTCCATGAGGATCTCATTGTAAAGGGTTGGGAAGTTATTGATTGTTTGAACTGTTATTGAGTAGAAGTTTCTGAGTAGTTGTAAATATAGTAGGCCGGGAAGAGAAGTATCAGACTGCAGAAAGCCCTTGGACTCAAAGTATGTGATTGGTTTTGCACATCAAATAAACAAGAAGATTCACAGGATCCTGGTCTATATTATTGGTGATGTTTTTCTTACTGTAATTGTTATTCTCCTTATGTTTCAACTTTGTTCATATTCTCTGATAAAGAGCAGGAAATATAGATTAGCACTTACTTCTAAAGTACCCTAATTCTGACTAGTAAGCTTTATCTTTATTTTTTCTTCTAATTGTGAATTTTAGGATAATTCAATAGAGTATAACTGATCTGAAATGTGTGAACAAAATATTTCTTATACAGAGATAGACAGTAGGGGCTTTTACTGGTTATTTCACCTTTCAAAGAAAGGATGAAACTAGAAGCTTTTGGCCCTCTTACTGGCTCTGCCTAAAGAAATATGAAGTAAACACTAAAGTGATCTGGCAATAAAGTTTTTTTTTTTTTTTTTTTTTTTTTTCTGATTTCAAAGTATTCATTAGCCAATTTTATGAGTGAATAAGCAAGTTAAGGTGTTCTGCAATGGAAGTAATGTGTTTTGGAATGAAACAAATATGTTTTGATCACTATATAAATATTTATGTGTTAAGAGGACTTATTTAAAATTACTGTTTAAAGTGTTAAACTCTGGAAATAAGTAGCAAGAATTCACAGCATAATAACAAGCACCCGATAAAGTAGTTCACCCCTCTCTTGGGCTACATCTGCTAGGTCCAAAAGCTTCCCAATGGGCTTTTACCTTCTCTATTAATGCTCAAAATAATTTTTACACCATGAATAAAGCCTCAAAAGGCTGAAATAGCTGCATAATCAGAATCAGAGTGCTGGAAACAGTAAAAATTGACTATTCATTCACCTCAAACAGATGAACATAGCCCAATACAGCTGATCATTCACAAGGCCCTAGTGACTCCACAAGAAATTCCGCTGATAAAACCTTTAACAGAGTGCCCTGATGGCTCTGCAACCTATTACACCACTTGAAAATGCTCCAATAACCCCAAAACAAAAACCAATTCGTTCCAATTGGACTTCCCTAGCCCAAGTTATGACCAAAACTGACTTTTACCAGTTAGGGCTAGGAAAACTCCACCAAATGTGGAGAATCTGTAGTTAGGCCTGACAAAATTGGGGTCTAGCGCTAAAGTTAGGCGCTCCACCAAATAAGCTGCCAGACTCTGGGGCTAAGGAGATAAAGCCACGTGACCGAGCCCGTCAGAGAAGGTCGTTCAAACTTTGAGTTATGGGCGGTGGTTAATAATGTTACAACCATCTATTATAACTTACCTCTGCACCTTCTGCTGGTCCTATGTGATCGAGCCTTATCCAAAGTTAAACACGTCAAATATTAGGCCCAAGGTTCCGAGCCCTGTGAACGTATGCAGAGGGGGCTGGCCCCCTTTCGGGCCCCGCCCAATTCCAGTTCAAAGTTCAAATAGAAATTCGCAACATAGATCAATGAAAACAACCTGTGGCCCATTGGTCGGGTCACCTGGTTGCCTCCGCCTCGACCCGGGGTCAACTCCCATCTGCGACCAAAATAATTTTGATACACCAATTTCGCTTGACCCTTAGGGCCACATGGCGCCCTCCAGGCAGGCCACGTGGCGCCCTTCTATTGGTTGCGTCCACGGAATATTCTACAAAATATTCTGTGGAATCTGTGGAATATTCCATGGAATATTCCTAGAATATTATGTGGAATATTATTTTTTTAATAATTTTTTAAATATGGTCAAACTGAGTCAAATTGGGCTTTTTTTTACCTAAAATTGAGAAAATTCAAAGTTGAATAACTTTCTCATATCGACTGCTTTCGCAAATGCGCACTTAAGCAGGATCGCTTCGTAGCCTTTTCCGCGTTGTTCTAGTTTCTTGACCAATTCTGAGCAACTTCATTTTTTAGCATTTTTCTACAAGGGACTTAATCTCCTGATCACACCTCCCAAATGGGAAGCTTTTGGACCCCAAAAGCTCTATGATTACTGAAAATGATGATGTGGAGACTGATTCTCCACTCTTCCACCCTTGAATAACTGAAATCTACCCAATTTCATCAAATGGAGCTTTTGAGAAAATGATAATTTGTCTCTGGAGTCAACTGATCGACCATTGCTAAGATTGACGGAGTCATGATGCAAATGATTAAAATTTGCAGAACAACAACTATAATTTGCAGAAAAAAAACTTTTTCTACACTGATCAAACTTCCCAGAAGACTTAAAATAACTTTCACCTTGCAAACTGTTCCCATGGCGAATTCTACCATTCTGAAACCAACTTTGTCCCATGTTGAATTGTGTGTCCTCCTTGCTTGCACTGCTTTGCTTTGACACTTCATTCACTGCATTGGCTGACCCAAAAGGTAATTTGTGCAACATAACATCATCTTCTTTCAAAGACAAACTGTTATTAAACTGAGACAAATCATTAGCAACATCATAAAAAGGTGAATGCTCAAAATCTTGTCGTTTCAACATTAACAAAGTTAGACTTTGACTTGCATTAACCAGTCTTTTCAATTGACTTGCATGGAGTAAAGAAGATTCCAGCTTCTTCTTGTGTGCTCTCACAATGTACTCTTTACCATATTTGAACAAGTGATACTTGTTTTCATGGTGATAGAATATGGCCTTCCTGTCAAATAAGTAAGGACTTCCCAAAACAATACCTGATATATCAAGTGGCACCACATCAAGTTCAACTGTGTCAATAAAGTGTGCAGTTATTGCAAAGCGCAATATGCACTTCCTTGAAACTTGCAAATTGGCATCCTTGCATATCCATCCAAGTGGATAAGGCTTCGGATGTGGAATGGTCTCAAGTTTAAGCTTCTTGACCAAGTCTTCAGATATAAGATTCGCTTGTGACCCACTATCAAATAGTGTGTCAATTTTGGTATGTTTTGAAATTACCCTCACATGGAAGAGCTCTATCCTCCTCTTTTCTTCATGAGTA
Source organism: Pinus albicaulis (assembly GCA_034641835.2). Taxonomy (NCBI): domain Eukaryota; kingdom Viridiplantae; phylum Streptophyta; class Pinopsida; order Pinales; family Pinaceae; genus Pinus; species Pinus albicaulis. The sequence continues at coordinate 666,497,839 of CM076583.1, forward strand.
TCTTTGTGACAATTTAAAGAGCTAGAACTGGGAATTGTGTCTTGCACCACTTCTTTCCCCTTAATGTTCTTTAAAACCATGGCTATGCTTTTTGTCTCATCTCCTGAGTCTGACCCTAAGTCTTGCTCAACTGTTGCTACAATTTTCTCCTTTTCTTTGGTCTTGTTTTTGTTCTTGTATTTTTTTGGTTTCAGTTCAGGATGAAGCTTCCAACAATGATCTTCATCATGACTTGTCTTTGAACAGTTCTTGCAAAAGAACTTTCCTTTTTCTTTTCTTGAATTTGCAACTCTTTTCTTTCCTTTGTTTTTGAAATTACTATCCTCATTCAAAGCATCAAAAGCATTCTTTCCTCTAGCTTCTAAATGTGTAGCTTGGACACAGACTTCATCTAAGCTGGTAGGATTAAACATTAGGATAGTATGTTGAAGGTAATTGTGCAAACCTCCTATGTATTTTAACAAGGTGTCTTGACTTTGTAAGTCTACCCCAAGTAGAAGTGCTCTCCTTCTAAACTCTTGGGTATAATCTTGCACATTTTGACCCTTAAGTTGCCTAAAATTTTTCCAATTCATGATTGCTTTCTGAATATGAGCAAGAGGATAAATTTTTTTCTTAATAGCAGTAATAAACTCATTCCAAGTTAGAGTTATCTTACCATGCTTTTTAATCTCCTCTCTAGTCTTGGCTTCCCACCAAACCAAAGCTGCTCCATCCATTCTCAATGAGGCTAATTGGATTTTTGTGTCATCATCATGCAAATTCTGAATTCTTAGATAGACTTCCAGTTGTCTAATCCAATTATCCAATTTTTCTGCATTCACATCACCATTAAACATCGGCAACTCAAACTTTACATCAAGCTTTAACAAAGGATTTCTAAGAGATGTTTTTGTTTTGTGTGACTGATTAACAGAAGTTGAAGAGGATGATGTGGAGGAAGAGGATGACGATGGAGATGAAGGATCACCATTTCCTCCATTCCCTTTCTTAGACTTATCATTGTCTTTCTTCCCTCCTGAAGAATCTCCTTCTTCTCTTTGGTTTCTAGACCCTTCTCTAGCAATCCTATCATTTCTCTCCTGATAGAGGATCCTAACCATCTCAGTCATGTCCAAGAAATCTTTTCTAAAGACTCTTTCTTCTTCCTTGGGATCCATTTCCTCATGTACTTCTCCTCCTCTGGAAGACATGTTTGTGGCTGATTCTAAGGCTAATGAGGATGAAATGGAAGGTGGAGATAATGGCACCCTAGCCCTCCTTGGTTGAGGATTATCTTGTGCTCTAACCAATTTTCCTTCCCCTCTTTTCAATTTCAGCCTAGTAAGCATCAAATTTGCAGAACAACACAATTTTCTTGCAAAAATTTTACAAACTCTTAAGCAAAACCTAGAGCTCTGATACCAATATGATCTGAAATGTGTGAACAAAATATTTCTTATACATAGATAGACAGTAGGGGCTTTTATTGGTTATTTCACCTTTACTAGAAAGGATGAAACCAGAAGCTTCTGGCCCTCTTACTGGCTCTGCCTAAAGAAATATGAAGTAAACACTAAAACGATTTGGAAATGAAAGTATTTTTTTTTTTTTTTTTTTCTGATTGTAAAGTATTGATTAACCAATTTTATGTGTGAACAAGCAAGTTAAGGTGTTCTGCAATGGGTTTGGAATGGAACAAATAAGTTTTGATCACTGTATATGTCTTTATGTGTTAAGAGGACTTATTTAAATTCACTATTTAATGTATCAAACTCTAGAAATATACAACAAGAATTCACAGCATAATAACAAGCATCTGATAAAGCAGTTCACCCCTCTCTTGGGCTACATCTGCTAGGTCCAAAAGCCTCCCAATGGGCTTTTCCCTTCTCTATTAATGCTAAAAATAAGTTTTACACCATGAAGAAAGCCTCAAAATACTGAAATAGCTGCAAAATCAGAATCAGAGTGCTGGAAACAGTAAAAATTGACTATTCATTCACCTCAAATAGATGAACATAACCCAATATAGCTGATCATTCACCTAGCCCTAGTGGCTCCACAAGAAAATTCACGATAAAATCATCGATGAGTGCCAAAGAAAATCCGCAACCTCGTTCCAACAACCTTCTCATCGCTCCAATACCCCCAAAACAATTTTTTTTTTTTGCTCCAAATGGACTTTCCTCCCAAATTTATGACTAGTACAACTTTTGCCCAATTAGGGCTAGAAAAGCTCCTCCAAATCTGGGAGGACTGCAGTTAGGCCCGCTAAATTAGGGGTCCGACGCTAAAATTGGGCGCTCCGCCATAACTCCGCCAGGTCGTGGTGCTAAGAGGATAAGGGCCACGGGTCATGTGACTGCGCCCGTCGGAGAAGTGGTTGTAAACATAGAGTTTAATGCAAATGTTAATAATGTTTGAACCATGATATATAACCGTATATTTAATCGGTTCCACACCACATGACCGACCGTTCAAACGGTTAAATGCGCCAATGGAAGTAGCCCTTGGATCCGAACGAGTGGTTACATGCTGAGGGGGCTGGCCCCCTTTTGGGCCCCGCCCAAATGAACAATAAAGTTCAAATATAAGTTGGTGACATATGGTTAATAAGAATCACGTGTGGCCTGTTGGTCAGGCCGCTCGGCTGTCTCCGCCCCGACCCGGGGTCGACTCTCGTCTGCTTCACAAAGTTTTGTAAAACCATTCGTTTGACCTTGGGGCCACGTGGCACCCTGTGATTGGCTGCCACTGGAATATTCCACAAAATATTCTATGGAATATTTCCAGAATATTCTGTGGAATATATATTTTTTAAATAAAAAATTTTATAAAGTCAAACTGGCCATTTTTTTACTGAAATTGGCAAACTTCAAAGCTGAATAACTTTCTCATACAACGTCGGTTTTCAGTGCCGTTCATGTCTACAGGATCTTTTTTCTGAGCTCTTTCCTGTCGTTCTGGTTTGGACCATTTCTAAGCAACTAATTTTTCGAGCATTTTTCCATTAAGGACTTGATCACCTGATCTAAATTATGTTGACTTAGACCCTGAAATATTAGGAGAAATTCTTTCACTGGTTCTTTTCGACTCCTTTTTCTTTGGAGTAAGTATTTCCAATGTTGTCTGACTTTGTACATGTTCTTCAATTTCCTGCAAATTATTTTCCTCCGATACTTCCTGATTTGCATATTGTTTAGTCTCTGTTTTCACAAAATGATTATAAGGAGCAGACTTCTACTCAATCCCGATAGCTAAAATCCTTCACAAAGGATCATGGGGCCAACTAAAACTCATTTTAAACTTCATTTGAATAAAAAATTCTCAATTTCTTTATCAGCCTCTCTGATATTTATTATGAAGGGACCAACCTGAGATTTCATTCTAAATTGAGAGTTTTGTTTTATTTACAAAAAATGGATTTCATCTACATTTAATCTTTGTATTATGAACTCTAAATAAAAAATTCTCATTGTAAAAAATATTGGTAGTTTATAGTTAAATACCATTCTCCTACTTTCGTTTGCTCACTTAGATGAAAAAAATCTTAATTTCATATGAAATTATTGGTACTATATCACTACTAAGAGGACAGGGTGATAAATCCAGGAATTGGAATAAAAAATAATTGAATTAATAATCTTCTGAATTCTTTCTTACTAGTGAAGTAAAATGTATAATAGATTGTGATCTCCCCTGTGAGTCAAAATTTTGTAGAAACATTTTAAATCTCTCAGCCTCACAATATACGAAGAGATAAACTAACACAAATTGATGTTTAAATTCTCTCTATGCATTAAACTTCAAGAATTTCTCATGAATGATATCTAAAATGAACTGGGAAAAATTGAAGAAGATAGAAAGGAAGGCTAGGAAAATTCATCCCATTCATCATTTTGGTATCCTAAAACATAGCAAACCATGGAGATTATTTGTGTAGAAATTTCAGTAAATGTATCTAAGGAATAAGGTGGATTACGACATGACAATTCAAAACCTTTTGGCAAAAATGACTCAAAAATATTAGCTCTCTGTTGAAAAGTAAGTTTCTAGTAAATTTCCATTAATGAGTCAACTGAAAAATAATCTAGGGAGCTTGAAGGACTAATATTCAAAGCTTGAAAAATGGACTTTGGTGTTATACAGAATAGAGTTTCACCATTTCTAGCTACTATTGCTCTTTGACTAGGAAAATATATGCTTTCGCACTAGGAGACAAATTTACGAAAATGATGGGTTTGAGGAAATAAGAATTGAGGTAACATGGATTCCCAAAAACTAAACTCATCACTTGTGTCTTCAAACTTTTGGAAATAATGATTATGAAATTCTTACAAATCAAACTCACATTTGTTCTCTGTGATCTTAAAATCTAGGTCTACTAGTGGTAATTCTTTCGAATTTGAGACTCGAGGAAGCATAGGGTTTTCAATTTGCAACTTACTTTTCCCTTTGGAAGAACTCATTTTGAAACTAAACAGAAAATAATAAGATTTGAATACCCGAGAAAAGTGAACACGCTGAAAAAATAAGCTACATGAATTTGGAACCTTTATGCACACACTACAATAATGGAACCTTGGAAAATTGATCAAAGAAGTTTAGTACAAACTTAGTTCTTTTAAAAAAATGACATTTCTATTGAAAATTTAATGATTGGAACATGTAATGGTTTTTTAAACATTGGCGTAAATTAATTAAAAAAATTGGCAGTTATGCACTAGCGGATAGTGGGGGAAATGGCGATAACCATTTTGGTGGATAGTTAGCGGAAGGATGATGGAGGAATAAAAATGGAAGGAGTAATGAATAGGTGAGGAGAGTTGTTTGCGGGGTGGGAGGTATCGATGGTATGTGGTTTTGGGAGAGGGGGGTATGCAATACACACACACATGCCACATAACATTCAATGGTTAATTGAAACCAAGGATTTTGGACACACCCTCGCTCCCCCCCCACCCCCCCGGATTAAACATTGGGAGGGTAGGGGGGTCCCGCAATATGTTGAGAACTCTCGATTCCAGCGGGCAGGATTGAAGCCATTCAAAATTGTGCAGAGGTTATTGAGAACTGGAGGCACACACACACACACACACACATATAGAAACCATATCGTTTTCCCATAATTCAAACTAAAATCAGTAAAAAATGCACCGGTAAAGAAAAGTTACAACAAATGTAATGTAAATATTTTTGTAATATATATATATATATATATATATATATATATATATATATATTTATATTTATATTTATATTTATATTTATATGTATATATATATGTGTGTGTGTGTATGTAATGGGACATATATTCCAGATATGGGGAGGTTAATTGCCAGGGAAAATGTTAAATTGTTCCTTACAACTGAAAATATGACCTGGTACAGAACGATTGGTCATTAGGAAAAAGAAAAAGGTGTATTTTCCCATCAAATGTGCCTTTACAACCGTGGACAAGAAACATGGATAGAAATTTAAAAAGAAAAAAAGAGGAGTTTCCAGCTGGTATATTGTGTTGGCCATTCATAACAACCAATTAAAAACAACATTTAAAAACTTGACAATAGATAGGAAGGTGACACAATTTCCATTGGCTAACAATATTTATTGTCAGGGAAGTTGTTTGAATGATTCCCATGGAAAGATAAATTTGAAATGGTGTTTGGGACAACACAGAAGAGGGTGGTATAGTTCATACTACCATAGGACAGACATCAACTGGAAAGGAAATTCAAATTTTTGAAGGAGAGGTAGAGAGGAGGCCCAAAATTATAAAGAAATACTAGAAACAAGTTGTTGAATGGAGGAGATAAGTTTGAACTGTGCAGAATAAAATTCTATGGGAGAACAAAAAAAAATTTAGAGAGGGAAATAGAGAAGAAATTCTTTTGGTCAGCAATAAATCTAGAAGAAAAAACTTCTAGGTGGGGAGGTATTTGCCTCTCAAATCCCCATATCTAGAGGGTGGAGACGGTATTTCTCATAAATCCCTGAGAGTTGGGGTGGAGAAAATAAACGCGGTAAAACTCATGGAAGGCTTCTGAAGGCTCACTTGTTGTATGTATGATTTTTTTTTGGTTTTGGAGTCCCAAAATTTGGGTGGAACTATGGTGTCCCTATGCATTGGTTGAGCAACTAGCGGAACGTTTAATGGTTTTTAAACATTGGTGTGAATTAATTAAAAAATTTGGTGGTTATGCACTAGAGGATAGTGGGGGAAATGGCGATAACCATTTTGGTGGATATTTAGCGAAAGGATGATGGAGGAATAAAACTGGAAGGAGTAACGACTAGGCAAGGAGAGCGGTTTACGGGGGGTGGGGGGGGGGGGTATCGATGGTATGTGGTTTTGGGAGGGGGGTGGTGTGCAATGTATGCACACATTCCACATAAACTTTAGTGGTTTATTGAAACCAAGGATTGGGGACACCCCCCTGTTTTAAATGTTGGGAGTGTAGGAGGGTCCCGCAATACGTTGAGAACTCTCGATGGCGGCGAGCATGATCCAAGTTGTTTGAAATTGTGCAGAGGTTATTTAGCATTGGAGGCAACCATATATATATATATATTAAAACAATATTATTTTCCCATAATTCAAACTAAAATCAACATTTGTAAAATATGTCAACTTTTATTACAAAGTGCAAGATATATATATTTATTTATTTATACAATTTTACAAGAAAATTTCATCGTAAAGAAAAGTTACAACAATTTAATGTAAATATTTTTGTAATATATATATATATATATATATATGAGTAATGGGACATATATTCCATAGACGGGGAGGTTAATTTCTAGGGAAAATGTTAAATTGTTCCATACAACTGAAAATATGAGATGGTACACAATAGTTGGTCGTTGGTAAAAAAGAAAAGGTGTATTTTCCCATCAATTGTGCTTTTACAACAGTAGACAAGAAACACGGATAGAAATTTAAAAAGGAAAAAGAAGAAGAGGATTTTCCAACTGGTATATTGTGTTGGCCATTCACAACAACCAATTAAAAACAACCTTTAACAACTTGAAAATAGATAGGAAGGTGGCACAATTTCCATTGGCTAACAAGATTTGTCGTCAGGGAGGTTGTCTGAATGATTCCCATGGAAAAAGAAATTCTAATTGGTGGTTGGGACAACACAGAAGATGGTGGTATGGTTCGTAATACCATAGGACACGCATCAGCTGGATAGGACATTCAAATTGTTGAAGAAGAAGTATAGGAAAGGCTAGAAATACTAAACAAAGACTAGAAACAAGTTGTTGAACATAGGAGAGAAGTTTGAACTGTGCAGAATAACATTCTATGGGATAATAGAATCAAATTTAGAGAGGGAAACAAAGAATAAATTCTTTTGGTTGGAAAGAAATCTGGAAGAAAAAACTTCTAGGTGAGGAGGTATTTGCCTCTTGAATCCCCATATCTAGAGGGTGGAGATGGTATTTCTCATAAATCCCTGAGAGTTGGGATGGATAAAATAAACCTGGTAAAACTCAGGGAAGGCTTCTGAAGGCTCACTTGTTGTATGTATGATTTTGTTTTTTGGTTTTGGAGTCCCAAAATTTGGGTGGAACCATGGTGTCCCTGTGCATTGGTTGATTTCAACTCAATTAGAGGGATGAGGTGGTAAAATATTTGAGTTCTTCGTTCAAATAGTAGTTATGATTAAATCCCTTATGAAAGGACCCCACAATGTCTGAATATAGCTCAAAGGTAATAGCTAAAAGCAAGGATTGGCTACAACTATCTATGGTTGGGAGGAGAGTCATTGTCCCATATTCAATTGCCCATAATTTTTAAAGCTAAGCATTCCTCATATATTTTGAATGTTAAAGAATGTATGTTACATTTTTGGTCTAAAATGGTGGTATTAATGTGTGAGGAATGCTTGTGATCTATTGCTTATATGCATGACTAATATGTTTTTGTTGCTATTGCAAAGGTGCTAGAACAAAGCATGTGTTTGTTTCAGTCATGATTGAAAAATAACCAGCATGAAAATATTTTATTAGTGCAGTGTCTTTCTTTAATTTGATGGAAAACTATTTCAAGCACTAATTATGTCTATTAGTAGTATTAATGGAGATTTATTTCCATTTTTCCTTGACTGGATGCCTATTTCACATGAATATTATCCCCAAATATTTAGTGGCATTGCTTAGATTTTGGGGTCTGCATTCTATTCTTTGTAATCTCGAGTAAAAAGACAAAAATCTTGCTCTCTGTGATAGGAACGAGAGGGACATACAAGTTGGGTAAGTTTTTTTAAGTTTTCTGCATTCTATGGTTGGATAAATAACACACTTTTACAATGTTTTGGTTCATATTTCAATAGATATGTTTCCAATGAAATAATGATTATTACAGTCGAGCAAGTCACTGCAGTTATAACTACAAAACATATGCTATTACAATACTTCATATATGCATTATAAGAATTTTGAAACAAATGGATGGTATCGTCTTGTAGTGGCATGTTGTGCCTTTTGTGCTAAATTTTGGCCATTTTATGGTCTTGTGGGCATAATCTCGTCAATTAAAAACTACCTTGAAGGCATGTTAAATATTCATTATTTACATTGTGGTTGGAAACACATTTGTATTATTATCACGGATACCAATTTCCATATGTGTGTGTATGTGTGTGAAAATAACTATAGTGCATAGGTAGGAGTAGAGGCACTGTAAGGAAGGAAAAAACAAAAGATAAAGTATCCCTTTTCTCTAACAATACCAGGAAATTTGGATAACTTAGTGGACACTTCACTAAGATAAGTGGGGTGTTTATAGGTGGTATCATAACATCCAAGTTCAACACTTAGACTAGATGGGCTCTATCATGGGAAAGTAACAACAAATTTGTGCATATGAATCTCAGGATGATTTTCAAAAAACTAATAAGATAGATATTAGGTGTTGAAAGTAGTTCTGAATTATTTGAATACATGTATGACTGATATGGTTACTCTATTATTTATTGTGTAGCATAGATTAACAACTGATATGTTTTCACTACCATTTCTAAGCTAAAAGTTGCGCTGAAAGTTACATATTTGTTGATTATGCAGGTCTATGTATATTGATGTTAATAATTTTCTTATTTACTGACATTATTGTGCCGATATGAATTGTTTGTTTAAGCCAAATTTCCATAATAGCCTACAAAAGTATGATTATGGGTATGATTTCTTGTTATTTATTTAGTATTATGCGTCTAACAATATTGTGTGAATGACAACACAATACAAGTGGAAAAATAAAGTGAAAGACACAGAAATGAGAACTGGAATGGTGTAAGATATCTCTGATCAGCCACAACATGGAAATGAAGAGGCCAAGACAAATGAAGAAGAAATATCAATTAGCCAAGGGGGAGGGGAAAACTCTCTTGATTGGATGGATACTTTGAGGAACCTAAGGGATGAGGTCAGAGGCTTCAAAGTAGACAATGAAAAGCTGATGAGAGCTCAAGAGAGGCAGGTTGAGATAAATACATTCATTTTGCAAAGCCTCTCAGACTTAAAAAGACAGAGGCAACCTGAATTGGGGGCTAGTCATAGAGATAAGAGAAGCCTTCGGGATTTGGAAGAGAAAAAAAATGGGGCGGCTGGTATCATGTATAGGAAGAAGCATAGGTGAGAAAGTGAAGAAAATGTGAGAGGAAATTCACCACTAAGTACCTAAGAAGGAAGAACCAACACTTATGTGCATCATTCTAGTAAACATTCCATCTCTACGACCAGAAGGAACCATCATCACTCTCATCATCGTCATCATCATTAGAGGATAAGGGAAAATTATTATATGCACGAGGAATTTATAAAAGCCAAGCCTCCCACATTTGATAGAGACATGAGTAAATTTGAGGATGTGGAAGCTTGGATGTTTCACATGAAGAATATTTTTAGAATCCATAATTATAAAAAAATATGAAAGCCAATATTGCCACATGTTATCACTAAGTTGGTATATATGGGCTGCTCCACCAGACAACCTAGAGTAACTCTTTCAAACCAACTTATAGCTGAAAATTAGCCTTTTCATCGTGAGAGGGCTCTCTCAAAGATATTGATAATATTATGTAAATCAAGCTCATAGATGGCTAACTCTAACAGAATTATTTTAAATGTGTTTATTTACAGGTGAAAAATGTATAGAATTCACTAACATTGGGCTTATGGATTCAATGTTAAGAAACTCAGTGACAATGGTTCTTCTTGTGGAAGCTGAGGCATATAGATGTCTTTATGAAAAAAGGAAATACACACAGATACACAATAGTTTAATGCTTGAAGGAAGTTAGAGCATGATTAACATGAATTCTAAGTAATCAAACATCAAAGTACCGCAGGAAAAATAACAAGATACATAGGACAAGTACTCATGAAAACATCAGATGAATCTCAAGTGAAGAAAGAGCCAACAACCACTGTATATTACTGATAAAAAAAAGTTTACAATAGCAGTGGTGTAAATAACATCATTCAACCCTCTATTATTTGAAGTTCTGCCTATTAATAGGCGTCATTCACTTTACATTAGATCTACCTACATGGCTAGATCATCGAACTCCTTTGTTGACACCTATCTTAACAATAAGCTAAATACATGGAAATGAAACTGACATCTACTAACTTTATGACTTAGATACCTATTAAGACTCTTCCACTTATTCATTGCATCAAATAACTGAAAATATTGCATATTTAAATCGAATATATTCATGTGCTTGGGTGGCACTAACCATGACCAAAACATTAATCCCCCCACTAAGTTAGGAAGCTAGTCTTCCTACTTTTAAGGAGGTGGTGTCATGATAAATGTTGATTGTCTTCATGATGAGCTGGTGGGCTGAACAACCTTGTAAAATACCACGCCTCCACCAAAATATTCCTCTGATACTCTTTAATCTTTCCACGTGGCTGGCTTGCCTCCAAAATACCATCAAAACCCAAAATTGCTACAAAAACTTGCTCATTGCAGAAACAGGGTAATCAAGGCAAGTTCCCAGCGAAATTTTGTAGAAAATTGATTTCACCATCCTATGCCACCTATTAGCCCTATTTGTTGATTTGGAAATGTTTTTTGAGTCAAAATAGCTAAATACAAATTTTTACCCATATTGATTTTCGCCATAGTTGTGATTTTAAGAGAAAATTCACCTACAGCGAGTTCATAGCGAAATCTAGTCTTCAAGCCTAGGATTTGCTATGAACTTTCCTAACTGGAAGAAAACTCAAAAAATATCCTTTCTTCTTCAAAATTTTTCCTATGGATCTGCAAATGATGATTCTTAATGATGCAAAAATGTCAAAAAAGTAGTTGTTCTAATCTTCAAGTTTTGGAAGCTTCACCTTGGGCAGTATGAGGTTGGATCTCTTCAAGTTCATTTATGACTGTGATTTTAAGACCTTTTTTCTTTAACTCTGGCTATATCATCCCAATTTTCTCTTCTAGCTCTTTGACCTAGCCTTGGGTTTTCTTTCTTTCATTTTGCAACCATAAATTTCTCTTTCTTGTGTGCTTCATTACCCTTCGCAAAGGAAGTGTCCTTTTCAGCAGTTTCTTGGCATTGGTTAATGAATCGTCATATTGATTTAGTTGCTCATTTAACTTTTCTTTGAAATATTCCATCAACTTCCTATCTACCTTGGCTTCCTGAAACTCCAATTTGGTCTCAATAACCTCTTCTCTATCCTCTCTTAAATGCTCTTTTAACATCTGCACTTCAATTTTTTCAACCATTTTCTCTTTACCCTTCCTTTGCACAATTATCTCCTCTATAGTTGGACACAAATCAATGATATCTTCTGTGATAGGTTGCTTGTGATGGGTTTGGAATCTTCAAGAATGATAATCAACTTATGCATGAAAAGTTCTAAGGGAGGATGACATAGAGGAGCTTTGGAGGTGAATTTAAAAAGGTGAAATTCGAATATGGGAGGGATAAGGACAAATGGGAGGAGTGAAGTGTAATGATGAATGCCACTCATGATTACTCATGTTTGGATGACTCTAATAACTTATCACCTAACCTAAAATTCACCCTAAACCTCTAAAAACTTGACAACTCATCATCCCCTTTATTGGTGTAGAAAAAACATGATTCTGTAGCGTTTTCTGTTATAAATCTGGCAGATTCGCTATGGACTAGTAAGGTGAGTTTGTAGCGAAAAAAACCTATTTGTAGTTATATTCGTTGCAGACTCAGGAAAAATCAGACAGGTGGCTACTACCTAAATCTAATCCAATGCATGTAGACCTTTGGTAGATTTTGATGGATTTGACTCTGATGACATGAACATTGGACTATTGTAGACTTAGGATAATGACCATTTCATGAGTTTTCATCAATTTCATGAGTCAATTTTATGATACAAATGAAACCTAGGCTAATGACCCTATCAATCAAAAATTGAAATTTTATGTGTGATAACACCACCTATAGTTTGAAGGGAAAAGAAGACAAATGGTGGGAAGATTTGAAAAATGTCAGAGACATTGTTGAAGAAGAATTGACTTTAAATGAATTTTATAATCTCTTTAGAAATTAATATTTGCTAGAGTGATACTATGATAACAAAGAAAAATATTTCTATGAACTTAAGATGGGACAAATGATGGATCATGAGTATGCCACCAAATTCCTGGAACTACTGAGAGATGTCCATATCTCTAGGATTAGAAGGAAAAAATCCAAATATTCATCAGTGGGTTTCCTATGAAATTCAAAGACCGAATTGAATTACTAGAACCTCAGACATTGAATGATGCCATTAAGAAATTGAAACACTTAGATGAGCAAGAAAAATATATACCATAAATTAAAAGTGTATGGAAGGAAAATAAAAACGCTAGAAATAAAAAGAAATGGCCCCAAAAAAAATTCATAAAAGAAGGAAAATAAGAATCTAGCTAATACAAATCGATTTCAACATAAAATTAGCACCGTTGCAAATGGAAGTGTGTATTAGTCAATAAAAAATCACTGCAAGTCTGAAGGCAAAGATAAATTAAAATGTTGGATGTGTGGTGAAAATCACCAGAAAAGAGTCTGCCCACACTAGAAAAATGTAGGGGCATATATATACAATTCCCAGGAAGCTTGCATAGTGGGTGGTGTAGCTGAGAATTTTCCCATAATCTACACAGTTGTGGAAAATCAACAAGAAGACCACCAGGAATCCATCATTGATATGGAAATTAAGTTGTGTAATAAATTTTTTTCCTTGTTAATTGATCATGGTTATAACTACAACTATATTTTTCTAGAGCTCATGAAAAAATGCAATTTGGCCAAGGAATTGCACATAGATCCATTGTTAGTTCAATTGGAAATAAGAATGAAGAGAAAAATTAATTATTGGATGAAATCATGTGCATTTTAATTCAAAAACATGCCCACAACAACACATTTGAATTTATTTCCATTGGGTGTGTACAACATATTATTGGAAATGGATTGGTTATACATGCACATAACCAAAGTGGAATTTTATGAAAAAGTAATTTAATGCATGCATAATGCTAGAGAAATAAAAATCTTACACAGAGAGCAAGATCCAATTTCAATGAGGCTAGTTATATCAATGCAAGCCAAAGGCAGTTTCCCAAAAGGAAGAAAATTGTTTTCCATGCAAATTTCTAGCAATGAAAAATCTAGTGACAACCCAGGGAAAGAGGAAATCGAGATGTTGAGGAAGTATCTTGTGCTATAACTGTAACACCATCCTCCCACATTTACCCAAGCTAACTAGTCCACTAGGGTAGAAATGTGATGAGAGGCTACTATTATGCGATTCAACTCCCCATGTATAGTTAAAGAAGTGGAACCAACATAAAAAAACCAAAATGACCTTCCAAACATGCTACAAAACCTTCAGGAGCCAAGCAACCCTTCCAAGTGACCAACTCGTAAGCAAACTTGACATTTTACTGATATGGACCCTCATCTTCTCCCATGAAAAGCCATGCATGTGATTGAGGCCTTCTAGTCACTCCCACGGCAAGGCATTATGGCGACTATGGATTTTTTTAGGAATTTTTGAGTCAACGACCCTGGATTTTGAGCCACTTTTTCAGCACTAGGTCTCAGACCACTGCCCTCAAATTCACGAAACTTTCAAAAAAGAATAATAACAATGGAATAAGGCTACTAATGAAATCATTGGTATAGGTACTTGATCTGACCCCTACTAGCCATGACAATAATTTTGGCAAACATGTCACAAATATATATTATACATATTATAACAACATATCTGAGCATAAGGGTCTCACACTTATCTAAGATTCGTAAAGAAGCATTGTTACCTTATCAAAATAGTTGCATTAGCACATATTAGGTCATATATTCATTGTACATTCATTTTCTAATCAAACAATGATGAGAGCCATACATCAATTCTGTCATAAAACATACTGATAACCATCATATAGCCAACAAAAATAACGACGATATAACAACCATAAAAATCACATATGAACTAGTACATTTACACATGAAATACAAAGGAGAAGGAGATCTTATTAGCATATAAAAAATGAAAATAGGTCTGGGACTTCCACATACCATCTGACCATAGATTGGGTTGAACAAAATCTTTCTTTCAGCCAATCACCCCCATGCCATATTCCAAGCATGAATGTGGGACTCAGAATAAAATCAATCTAGGTTTTCTCAGCCTTTACCTCAATCCCCACTAGATCACTAGGTCCGAAAATATCATGGATGCCTCTGGATATCTCCACCTACACCATGAGGAATTTTCATGTCTCCTATTCTCTAGGCTTTTCCATATGTCTTTCCATTCACCGACCGAGGATTCCTAGGCATATTCGAGACTCCACCCTCCAGGTTTTACCGTATATCTTGCCATTCATCAGTTGAGGATTCCTAGGTCTATTCGAGGGAACACACCTCTGGGCTTTACCGTATATCCCTCCATTCACCAATTGAGGATTTATAGGCCTACCGAGTTAGAAAAAAATCATATTTACCGCAATCCCACCTTCTCTGGTCCAAGGATTCCTAGACCTTGTGTTCTTATTCAAAGACCACCTCACTATGTTTCGAAACCATTTGACAATCCAACTTAAATAAGTAAAAAATAACCCACTGCACCATGGCTATCCGGAAATGGAAAGGCAAGGCTGAAAATCATTGTGACACCTGGAAGAACCCATGCCAATGACAACAAGAGAAACAAGAGCACATATGCATGTCAAATATAGCAATGAAATCACACATGGAATTCGATCCTTGCAAGTAATCGCGTTTTAGCCTCTTGATTATGATCTTCCTTACTTGATATTTTATTCCCTTTTACTTCTTTGTCCTTCCTTTGCTTTCCTTGATCAAATTCTAGAGTTCTCTAAGAATGCTCTGAGTGTCCAAGAGTGAGAGAGAGAGAGAGTAGAGAGAGCTCTAAAATTGAACTGACAAAAGGTACCAATTGATTCTCATAATCCTTTTTATTAATGATGCCTCTATTTCTTCAATTTTCCTCCTCACATGCAATCTCAGGCCTTTCACCTTAATTTTCTCCTAATTTCCATTTTTCCCATAAATAAAATACCAATAAATGCCTCATTTCATTTCTAAAGCCTTTGTCATTTCCTTTTCCAATTTTCTTAGCCACAATAAACCAAATGAACTCCCACACTAGGATGTTTTTCCCAAAATTAAACTTGGAATATGTGTCCCTTGAGATTGATTAGTATTTTTCCTTTATTAACTTTATTACATGGAGTTTTTACTAAGGTTGTTACAAAAATTGTATCAGGATGTGTTTCTGACATACATTCTAGGTTTACCTCCTTGTAGAGAATTTGATTTATCTATGAACTAGTACCTAGAAAAACACATGCATCCAAGGCACCATATTATATAAGCACAGCTTAGTTGGTTGAATTAATACTACAGTTTAAAGAGATGCTTGATAAAGGCTATATTCGGCCAACTGTGTCACCGTGGTGAGCTCCAGATTTATTTGTGTAGAATAAGGATGGGACACTCTGACTCTATATTGACTACGGGAAATTAAATAAAGTGACCATCCAGAAATGGTATTTTTTGCCACATATTGATGACTTGTTTGACCAGCTGAGGTGAGAAACAATGTTCTCCAAGACTGATTTGAGGTCAAGGCATAATCAAGTGCACTTCAAAGAGGAAGATATCTATAAAATCGTTTTCTAAATAAGGTAGAAGAACTATGAGTTTGTAGTGGTACTCTTCAGGCTTACTAATTCCCTTGCCACATTCATGTGTTTAATGAACAATGTGTTGCATATTTATTGGATAAAAATCATTGTCTTCATTGATTACATATTGGCATACTCAAAGACTGAAGAAGAGCATGAAAATCACTTGGCTATAGTACTATAGTTTTAAGGGAACACAAGCTCTATGAAAATTTCAAAAAGTGTGATTTCTTCCAGTCATAAATACACTATTTGGGGCACATTGTATCCAAGGAGGGAATATTAGAAACGATCAAGGCCATAATGTAGTGGCCAACACTGAAGAATGTGAATGAGGAAAAATCATTCATAGGATTGGTAGGTTACTGTAGGAGGTTCATCAGTAAATTATCCAAGATAAGCCATCCTATCATATCCTTGTAGAGAAAGGGAAATAAATTTGAGTGGAAAACTAAGTGTGAAGCAAGTTTTGAGTATTTGAAACATTTTCTCACTAATTCACCAATGTTGAGGATTGCAGATCCAGACAAGGATTTTGTGGTATGCACAGATTTCGGCAAGGAAGGGATCAATGGAGTCTTGATGCAAGAGGGACAAGTAGTTTGATATGAGTCACAAAAATTAAATGATCATGAATATAACTATGTGATTCATGATCTAGAGTTAACTTACATCATTCGTGCATTGAATATGTGGAGGAATTACCTCCTCGGTAGGAGATTCACACTCATGAAAGATCATAGTGGACTCCAGTATTTGTTTGTTCAACCTAAGTTAAACATAATACAAGCTAGGTTGTTGACCATACTTAGCGAGTTTGAATTTGAGATCAAGTATATCAAAGGAAAAGAGAACATGGTTGTTGATGCAATCAGTAGAAGGATTCAAATGAAACACCTGGTAGACATAAGCTACTATGAAGTGGACCTGGTAGAAAGGGTAAAAATTATAGGACAATATGATGAGAAATATCAACAAATGAAGGAAAAGATACAACAAGATTATTAGGTTAACGAATAAAATCTCACAAAGGATGGCTTTGTAAAAAAATTAATACAAATTATGTATTGCATGGATTCTCCTAATCTAACAATTATATGCCATTGTTTAAAACAAAATCGTTTCTATAAAAATATTTGCAGAAATTTAAAGCACGATCGCCAATTGCAAACACACGAAGAAAGATCAATCACACGGAACACAGATGTTTTTACCAGGAAATCATAAAGCTAAAAACCCCACTATCATATATTATGTATATATCATGGATCATGAAACAATCTCATACAAAACTCTAATCCAAGAGCTCTCAGTACAATATACAATCGTCTCACACTGTCATACAAAAATTGGAAAATACATGTGCCAATTTACTGCCTCCTAACAACCTACCTCCACTGCGCAATCCTTGCTGATCACAATCCCTAAATGAATGAGATCCTACTTTCCTATACTATGCAATCCTCATTGGTATATCCAGTGTGTGTATGGTTGCATGGGTGCACCCACTAATGTCACAACTAATAATCAAACTGTCCCTTTCACCTATCTCTCAACTGGGTCTCCACTGGATCTGACATGCATGTAGTTAACAATAGCAAATATTCAGTTGCATGTGAGACCACTAATTGTGAATTAATTAAATAATTAATTCAGTGATCTCTCACTAGTGTATGTTTAGTTACAACTAGCACAACTGAGTTTAACTCACTTAAATGAGTTAAACTACTTTACAACTCACATGACTACACATCCAACTCTGTTACAACTTCGAATTACTTAGTTACAACTAAGTCCACTTGCATGTCCCACCAAGAAACCTTTGAACTCGAAATTCCTTCAGCTAACTAGTTTTCCACTTCATTTAACTTATTTCAAGTGCTCCATGAGAATAGATTATATTTTATTGTCCAACTATTATTAAGGGATAATAATAGTCGACATGCATCTATAAATAGACATGCAATATATAAATAGACTTCGCACATACATATAAAAATAGAACATCATCTATAAATAGAATTTTCTCACCATATATAAATAGACTTCGCACATACATATAAAAATAGAACATCATGTATAAATAGAATTTTCTCACCATATATAAATAGACTTCCGCTGTAAATGGAATTTTCTCATCTGTTCTAAAAATAGACTTACACCCAATTATGGGAGAAAGCCAATTTCCGATGCCAAAAAAGATGCAGAGTCTCTGAAGACATAATCAATTCCATTCACAACTGGCATCAGAATCCATATAAAAGTGAATTACTAAACCAATTATGGAAAATTATCCCAAGCCTTCTCCTATGGACAATCTGGAAAGAACAAAACAAGCGCATATTCAAAGATCAAAGCACTCCTCTAGACATCATCTGGAGAAATTTCTGTCTCAATCTCACGGAAACCTTGGCTCTACAATCATGGCATACTGAAGACTTTCCAACTCTTGCAAATGAAAAGGCCATATGGGAAAACTGGAACATTCAACTCCCCCAAGGAAAGCAAAACCAAAGATCTTCTGGAATCACCAATACTAGAAAGCACTTATGGATCCCTCCTCCACAGAATAATTTCAAACTCAACTTTGACGAAGCTTCAAAGGGTAATCCAGGCAAAGCAGGATTTTGCGGCATTTTCAAAGACCATGATGGTAATCTCTCTTAATATACTTAGGAAGCATAGGATGGGACACGAACAATTCGGATGAGCTGGAGGGTCTTTGGCAGGGTCTGCTCCTATCCCAACTTCATGGGTTTCACCCTCTGGAGATTGATGGGGACTCCCAAATTCTAATCAATATGGCCAATTAACTCCTAAATGGGGCACATGCGCACAAAATCGCCAATATTTGGAGACTTGAGGCTCGATTGGATGCAATAGAACAGTGGTTCCACACCAACCGTGCACTCCTATTCAAGCATATCAAACGGGAAGGAAATAAGGTCACAAATCTACTAGCTAATCTGGGAGTGGATAGTGTGCACAATCTTCTCACAAGTTCTCTTGACACAATACAGAATCATGATAAAAAACAGGAATGCAATACACTGGTCTAGAGGGATGTAGAGCTCCCGGATGCGAGTGAAGAGGGCAGCATTTAAAGCGATGGGACTTGGGTGCGGCACAACGTGGAGACACCTACCCACCCAAGTCACGGTTGAAGAGTGGCATTTAAGAACTGCCACCAACGTATCGACAGCATGTACTTCCGGTGTTGTTCGTAATCCTACCTCCATTCCTCTGTGCGATTTCACATGCGACTCAATGCATCGGCCTTCGGCTCTCATCAATGTGGGTTTATTGCCGAGCGTTCTTCGATGCAATCTCATCCAGATTGATAACATGGAGAATTGCTCTGGTTTCTCAGACGCTCCTCAGCTGATGAATTGCAGGTGCTTACCGGCTGTTGGGCTCCCCAGTGTGCACACTGTGACTGGCAAAAGAAGCCCGTTGAGCTGCTGCTTTGACCTTGGTGATAATCTCCACTTCTCGCATTCTAGTCTTTGTCTGTTTGCTTCAATCTCTTTGAATTTTCGCATTCCTAAAGCCTCCATCACTCCTACTCTTCCACCTCTTCTCTTGCCCTCTGTAGAGACTGTGCCAATGCCTCGCCTTTGCCAATGGATGAGGTGCCGCAAGGGTAGCACCAGAAGCCAACCCCATCGTGCTCCCTCCATCTCCACCTGCGAATCGTCTTCTCATTCCAGTGACCATTTTTTGGGCCGCTATCCCAACACTAGAAGTACGAGGGGTCATTTTCATGGCACTGGCCACCGCTTGGGCTCCCCGGCGCCTCCAATTCCCGCTGGTTCACCTTTTCCCATGCCTCATACGGCACATTTTTCTTTCAATTTCTTTCTAAACCACCCTCGAGTCACTGCCTCAATTACTGTGTTCTTCCATGAAGAGCCCCAGGCAGATGAACAGTGCACTGGCCTAGTGGGTCTGTGTAAAGCAGCTGCCCAGACTTCGGACCATCAAGCGTGGTCGATGCACACGCAGAGCAAGGAGGCGCAAGGTGATTCTGGGCAAGCAAGCGGGATTCGTGACGTGGAAATGGCGCAAGGAGATCTAGCACCTTCCAGGCAGGTTGTCACTTCCATCACGGACCTGATCAAGAAAGATGGAGACATGGATGCACTCTGGTTCAGAGTCGTGGAAGAACTGCCTGATGAGTAGTTACTCTTTCTTTGCTTGGTTTTCGTGCTTACTATCGACCCATACTATCAGGCTTGTTTTTATTATTTTGTTGTGTCGGATTATAGTTCTATTTTTTATTGCTGTAATCGAAGTAACCTCCAGAAGCATCATCCGATGGTACCTGATCTGAAAATGAAATGTACTTGAAAAGGGTGCAAGGTATCCATTTTCATTTATGTAAATGAGTGAAAATACGTCAAATTTTAAATCTGAAAATGTGAGAACTTCATATTTCTAATACAGAGATAGACTGTAGGGTGTGGGGTATTTATATCGATATGTCACCTTTCAAAGAAAGGATGAATACAAAGATATTACCTGGCCCTCTTACGACTCCGCCTAAAGAAATAATAGAAGTAAACACTCGTACTTAATTAAAATGACCTTTACTCAAACTTGACATTATGCAGAATTTTTGCTTGGAAGAGGTGTATGTCTTTTCTTCTGTTTATGTGTTTTAAGTTTATTTGTTTTTTCTGAAACTTATCATGTATATCAGCAACATAATTCAGCCATAGAATAACAAAACACAATAGCAATATAATATAGGAGTTCACCCCAACTCTTGGGCTATATCTCCTTTGAGCTTCGTCAACATGACTAGACTCTTTGGGATTAAGGTAATAAAATTCTCTTACAAGCTCCAAACTTAACCACAATGAATACAAGAATGATTCAAAGGGCTAAGAATACCATTTTAAATCCCTTTAATGGCTGTCCAATTCCTGCAAACAGCTTTAGGCTTCCATGGACACACATCCTTCTGTCGGTGCACTAAGCTTCTCTGAGCTTCTAAATGGCACAAACTCCCTCAGATTTCTATTTCTGCTCCTGAAACCACTACTTTTGCATCTAATAATGATCAGACATCAAATATCAACTGATAATTTGCTTACATTAAGCACAACATCCCCAAAAATGGCTCTCCTCCAAGGTTTGCCCAGGGCTGCCCACGACTTCATATCAACTTCTCGAGCTGTAGAAGTACTAAAAATGATCTGAAACCACTTCCATTGGTTCAAGAATGACTGAAATAGTCAAGATAGAGTTTTTTTTCATCAAAAACGGCCTCCGGCTGCTCCGGTTTCGCCTATACACTCTGTTTGGAAAATGGCCTCTAGAACTTAAATGAAGCTTTTCGGCTTTCTAAAGTTCTTAACAGGCTCTACAAACCATCTAAACAGATTCAAAAGGCATGAAATAGCTAAGAATGCCTATTCATTTACCTTAAACAGAGAAACACAGTCCAAAACATAGCCTTCTCCTTCCAGGCCCTGATGGCTCCTTCATCTTCTTTGATGCTTAAACCTCTGAAGATGACCTCTGTTAGACTTTAGACCTGCTCCATTGAGTCTAGAATTTTGAAGAGACCCAGAATCGGAAAAAAATTCACTTCAAAAGGCCTTTCCTAGCCAAAGTTATGGCACATTTACTCAGACTGCCAGTTTGGCCTAAACAAGCTCCACTAAATGTGGAGACACTGCCAGTTAACTTAACTAAACTGGCACACCCGCCTAATCTGGTGGAACGGGCGCTAACTTCGGCGGAACATTTTTTGTTAGCATTAAACACTGGGTTGACATGGCCACATGCAGTCTTATCCAAACATTAAACGTTTAACCGTATTGAAATTCCTGCCGGGCCTACGGTTCTGTGAATGCGGTCACGTGATTGGGGAGAGGGCTAGCTCGAAGCCCCTCCATAACCTCCGCTCCATTGTAATTTTACAGCACGTGCTTAACACGTAAACCAAAGCCCCATGACAGTTCTGCCATACGTAACATGCCACGTTACGAACTACACCACGTACCTTTGACTTTTAAAAATATACGTTGAATGCCTTTAAACGTATAACATCCAACCTTATAACATAAATGTAAACGTTGCCACATGTTTAACTTTAGACATTTGGGTTTTAAAACTAATATGGAATTTAATTAATATAATTAATATATATTTTAATTTAATTAATATTTAATATATATATATAAAATATTAATATAATATATGATTTTTTAAATCAAATAAAATATTAAATTTTTAATATATATAAAACATTAATTAAATTTTAATATATTCAAAATATTTTTCCACATTAAAATCATAAACCCATTCAGCATTAAAGGTTATTGGGCGATTTCAAAATGCAACAACTTCTTCATACTGTAACGGATTTCAGTGCCGTTTGCGGCGTTGGGATCGTATCGCTGAGGCCTATCCAGTCGCTTAGGTTCCAATTCAATTTGAGCACTTTCATTTTTTAGCTTTTTCCCAAGCTCAGATTTGAGCTCCTGATCACACCTCCCAAATGAGAGGCTTTTGGTCCCCAAAAGCTTATTGAAATGAAGAAATGAACTGTAGTACAGCAAATGAGAGAATACAAATCCTCTTCTCTTCAGCCCTTCAAACACTTTTGCCTTACAAAGCAAGTAAATTTGAACCACAAATGAAAATAAATCGACATTTCCCTTTCTGAATGCGCTTGTCCACAAATGTCTTCTTGAACCCACACAGAAATTTCTAGCGAGAAATTTATAGAGTGAAACTATACAACACAGCCTTGATCAATGATCTAAGGTG
This sequence comes from Pinus albicaulis, assembly GCA_034641835.2. NCBI lineage: Eukaryota > Viridiplantae > Streptophyta > Pinopsida > Pinales > Pinaceae > Pinus > Pinus albicaulis. The sequence continues at coordinate 666,520,817 of CM076583.1, forward strand.
GCTCAAAACAAAAAAAAAATATTACAACAAAATACATGCATACATCCGAAATTTGCATATGTACAAAAGGAGTACGTCTTACTGTGTCAAGAAGTCCATCCACTTCTCACCAAGCCACTTCCATGGTGACTTTTGCTGCTGCAACTTTTCCTCATGTGAAACTTCCCTTTCCACATCAATAATGGAATCCATAATTCCACCTTCACCAATATTTTTGTCCTCTTGCTGCATGTGCGTGGGACGACGAGTTGGATTGAAAGTCCAACAATGAGAGACAACATGTCCCTTCTTTTGGCAAAAAGTGCAAATCATATGCACCTTCTTTGAAGGTAGTCTTTGCTTCATCTGCTTCTTGTGTGCCTTATTCCTCATCCAACATCTCGAAACATGATGATTAAATTGACCACAATATGTACAAGAAATCCTCTTATGCTGCTTTGCATGCTTGCCATAAGCTGCATGTCTACCATCTTCTTGCTGCAACAAAGGCTTCAAACAATGGTGAGGAAGATTTCCATCATGACATTGATGTAATTGAGAACTTGGGAGAAATGTTCTCTTAAAATTTGCATCACATTCTTGATTGCATGTGCTCAAAGCTTCGCCATTAAGCTGCTCATAGCCAAGACCAATATTCTTGGGACGCTCCACAACACAAATAGGCTCAACAATGCCTTGTGCATGCTTGCCCAAACCTTTGCCTTCTTCATAGCCCATTTTCAACATCAATTTGGACCCAATACCTCTTGTATGCCTTTCAAACGAACCAACACACTTTTCAATAGAGGAAACTGAAGACAAATCAGACTGATTTCCCTCATGATTTACATCCTGAAGATGAGGTATTTTCTTGGACAAAGCTTCTTGAGCTTGAAGAAGCTGCAACTCCATATCATGCAGTCTTTGAAGAATGGCTTCTTTCTCTTCTTGCATATCTAGCAATTGTGCATGAAGTTGAACACTTTCCCTTTGATCCTCAAGGAGAATCTACACCATGTCCTTCACCTTAATGAACTCTTCTTTCATGTCATCACTGAAGAGTTTCTTGAAGGAGGAAAATTCACTTGCAGAAGAATTTGACATTATGTAAATGGTCAAAACAACCAAAAGGAACTTCCAAAGAAAATTCCTCAAAGCTTTCAAACAAACGACAAGCTTTTAACCAAATGTCAGAAAAGACCCCTTCTCATTCAAGCAGCCATTTTGCAACCAATAAAACCGTAAATCTCTTACACTTTTTTAAAACCTTTTGCACCATAAAGAATGCTCAACCTGAGCTCTAATACCATCTGATATGAAAATTGAATGTACTTGAAAATGGTGCAAGGTATCCATTTTCATTTATGTAAATGAGTGCAAATACTTCAAATTTTAAATCTAAAAATGTGAGAACTTCATATTTCTAATACAGAGATAGACTGTAGGGGCATTTACCGGATATGTCACCTTTCAAAGAAAGGATGAATCCAGAGGCTACTTGGCCCTCTTACAGACTCTGCCTAAAGAAATAATAGAAGTAAACACTCAGACTTAATTAAAATGACCTTACTCAAACTTGACATTATGCAGAATTTTTTCTTGGAAGAGGTGTATGTCTTTTCTTCTGTTTATGTGTTTTAAGTTTATTTGTTTTTGCTGAAACTTATCATGTATATCAGCAACATAATTCAGCCATAGAATAACAAAACACAACAGCAATATAATATAGGAGTTCACCCCAACTCTTGGGCTACATCTCCTTTGAGCTTCGTCAACATGACTAGACTCTTTGGGATTAAGGTAATAAAATTCTTTTACAAGCTCCAAACTTAACCACAATGAATACAATAATGATTCAAAGGGCTGAGAATACCATTTTAAATCCCTTTAATGGCTGTCCAATTCCTGCAAACAGCTTTAGGCTTCCATGGACACACATCCTTCTGTCGGTGCACTAAGATTCTCTGAGCTTCTAAATGGCACAAACTCCCTCAGATTTCTGTTTCTGCTCCTGAAACCACTACTTCTACATCTAATGATGATCATACATCAAATATCAACTGATAATTTGCTTACATTAAGCACAACATCCCCAAAAATGGCTCTCCTCCACGGTTTGCCCAGGGCTGCCCACGACTTCATATCAACTTCTTGAGTTGTAGAAGTACTCAAAATGATCTAAAACCACTTCCATTGGTTCCAGAATGACTGAAATAGTCAAGATAGAGTTTTTTTTCATCAAAAACGGCCTCCGGCTACTCCGGTTTCGCCTATACACTCTGTTTGGAAAATGGCCTCTAGAACTTAAATGAAGCTTTTCGGCTTTCTAAAGTTCTTAACAGGCTCCGAAAACCATCTAAACAGATTCAAAAGGCATGAAAGAGCTAAGAATTCCTATTCATTTACCTTAAACAGAGAAACACAGTCCAAAACATAGCCTTCTCCTTCCAAGCCCTGATGGCTCCTTCACCTTCTTCGATGCTTAAACCTCTGAAGATGACCTTTTTTAGACTTCATACCTGCTCCATTGAGTCCAGAATTTTGAAGAGACCCAGAATATAAAAAAAATTCACTTCAAAAGGCCTTTCCTAGCCAAAGTTATGGCACATTTACTCAGACTGCCAGTTTGGCCTAAACAAGCTCCACTAAATGTGGAGACACTGTCAGTTAACTTAACTAAACTGGCACACCTTCCTAATCTGGTGGAACCGGCGCTAACTTCGGTGGAACATTTTATGTTAGCATTAAAAACTAGGTTGACATGGCCACATGCAGTCTTATCCAAACATTAAACGTTTAACCGTATTGAAATTCCCGCCGGGCCTACGATTCTGTGAATGCGGTCACGTGATTGGGGAGAGGGCTAGCTCGAAGCCCCTCCATAACCTCCGCTCCATTGTAATTTTACAGCACGTGCTTAACACGTAAACCAAAGCCCCATGACAGTTCTGCCATACGTAACATGCCACGTTACGAACTACACCACGTACCTTTGACTTTTAAAAATATACGTTGAATGCCTTTAAACGTATAACATCCAACCTTATAACATAAATGTAAACGTTGCCACATGTTTAACTTTAGACATTTGGGTTTTAAAACTAATATGGAATTTAATTAATATAATTAATATATATTTTAATTTAATTAATATTTAATATATATATATAAAATATTAATATAATATATGATTTTTTAAATCAAATAAAATATTAAATTTTTAATATATATAAAACATTAATTAAATTTTAATATATTAAAAATATTTTTCCACATTAAAATCATAAACCCATTCAGCATTAGAGGTTATTGGGCGATTTTAAAATGCAACAACTTCTTCATACTGTAACGGATTTCAGTGTTGTTTGCGGCGTTGGGATCATATCGCCGAGGCCTATCCGGTCGCTTAGGTTCCAAATCAATTTGAGCACTTTCATTTTTGAGCTTTTTCCCAAGCTCGGATTTGAGCTCCTGATCAGTACCCCTGTGAGGGCAATGCAACAATTCGAAAATTGTTCAAGGCTAGTTTCCCTCTATGAGGGCAGTCTTTCTCTATGAATTTTTGTCAATATTTCCACAGGATTGGGCAAGGACTAGGCTTCGACCATGATGTAAAATATTTCCTCTGTTAATAGATTAACTTAACTTAGAAAAAAAAAATAGACTTACACCTAAAAATAGCTCGAGGCTCAATCCTAGTGTAGGTGCTTAATTTTCACTAGGATCATCATCTTGTTGAATCTCAACACTCCCTCTCAACAAGAAAGGGATTATCCTTCACCCCAATCCTGTCTCTATGGTATTCGAATTTGCTCCTGGTGAGCACCTTCGTCAGAATATATGCATCTTGATCTTTAGTAGGAATGTATTGAAGAAACATGATCTTCCACTACACACAATCTCTGATATGATGATACCGGATATATATATGCTTAGATCTATCATGAAACACAGGATTAATCGTGATTTTAATGCAACTCTGATTATCACAATGAATCACTTTAGGATCTAAATGAGAACCAAACAAACCAACCAAGATCTTTCTCATCGAGATAGCCTCACATCCATATTGACCTGCTGCCATGTATTCCGCTTCCACTAAACTGAGTGCCATGGATCTTTGTTTCCTCCTGTACCAAGAAACAGTTATAGATTTGATATTGAAGATACCCCCTGATGTGCTCTTTCTGTCTGTTGGGTTTCCTACCCAATCTGCATCCGTGAAGCCATGCAACTTCAGCTCATCCACCTGTCTGTACCACAAGCCATACTTAGATGTGCCTCGCAGAAATCTCAGGACATGCGTGCCTGCCTTCCAAAAGAGTTTGGTAGGCTTAACCATCGCTTGACTAAGTTGGTTCACTGCATAGTTGTATTCACTAAATACATTAGCGAACCCACTAAATGTCAATAGATAGTCACATCCACTACCTCTCCAGATGTAGCGTCCTCTTTCCTCCAGTTTCCTGTAAGAGGAGTATCCATGGGTTTGCAGCCCTCCATGTGAAACTTACCCAGTATCTCCCTTGCATACTTGCCTTGAGACAAAAAAATTCACCATCTCGCTACCATATTTCCAATCCAAGGAAATAATGAAGGAGGCCCATATCCTTCATCTCGAACTCCTTTGCAAGGTCCTCCTTGCATGAGTGTATTAGCTGCTCATCACCAGTCAGTATTAAATTATCAACATAAAGAACAATGATTAAAATCTTACCCTCCACCACAATTTGGTATAGGTTTTCATCTACCTCACTGTTGGTGAATCTAAGTCCAGTGAAATAGCTATCGATCCGAGTGTACCAAGCATGGGGTGCTTGCTTCAGCCCATACAATGCTCTTTTGAGTCTGCACACATGAAACTCGCTACTAAAGATCTCAAATCCTTCAAGCCTCTCAATGTACACTTCTTCCTCAATGATCCCATTGAAAAACACAGTCTTCACATCCATCTGATGAATGTTCCAACCCATCTGCACTGAGAGAGCAAGGATGGTCCTTATGGAAGAATACCGTGTGACAGATGCAATGGTTTCTTCATAATTAATCCCCTCGATCTGTGAGAAGCCTCGAGCCACAAATCTGGCCTTTTATTTCTCAACACTCCCATAAACAACTTGCTTTACCTTGTAGATCCATCTTGAACCTACAACTGATTTATCAACTAGCCTTGGAACAATTTCCCAAGCATTGTTTCTGACAATGGAGTCATACTTCTCCACCATTGCATCTACCCATGTGGGTTCCTGCACTGCTTCCTGAAAGGAAGATGGCTCAGTCACAATACATTTTCTCATGAGAGCCATGTATCTAGTAAATCGGTCAGGAGATTGTCTTTATCTGCGCTGTGAAGTAGGGGCTCCTACATTCTGCGCAACATCAAGTCTCAGCCTATCATATTTTGTGGTATGCCTTCTGCCAATTCTAATGTTTGGCTCTACGTGAGTGGACTCCTCCATTCCATGAATCTCCTCCTGTGGCTAATCCACATCTAGAGACTCATCTTTGGGAACCAGCTGTTCCTCCTCCGCATGCAAGTCAAGCTCCCTCTCAAGCGACAACGCATGGCTTTCCCCTCATCGAATTTTATATCCCGTCGCATAACAGTCATCTTACTGTTAGGAGTATACACACGATAATTATGGGTTGTTTCTGTGTACCCAAAAAATATCCCAACTTCAGCAGTCGGCTCCAGCTTCTTCCTGACGTTCTTGGTCATATGCACATTAACAAATGAGCAAAAAATCTTAGTGAGAAACATCTGGTTTCTTACCAGTGAAAGCTTCTTCAGGTGTACTCATGCCAAGTACTCTATGAGGACAACGGTTTTTTACATAAACCGCAATGTTGCATGCTTCCTCCCACAAATGCATTAGTAGGCCATGATCATGCAGCAGTGCTCGTGCGGTACCCACGATCGTTCTATTATTCCTCTTCGCAACCCCATTTTTTTATGGGTTATGAGGCACTATGAGTTCTCTTCAAATTCCTTCTTTGATGCAAAAGTATTTGAGTTCATTAGAGATGTATTCTCCACCATTATCGCTCCTCAGAGCCTTCAATTGCTTCCCCGACTCTTTCTCCACCAATGCCTTAAACTCACAGAACTTTGAGAATGTTTGCTCCTTCTTCTGCATGAATAAGATCCAAAATTTATGAGAAAAGGCATCAACAAAAATAACATAATACTCGTGTTTTGTTGTTGAAGCAACTGAGAATGGTCCACACATGTATGTGTGAACTCTCTCTAGGATCACTGAAGCACGGTTCTCCTTTTCATGAAAGTTTGACTTTACATAATTCCCCATGGTGCAACCCTTGCACTGATCTAACTGAGCAAGTGTTCCCATTGGAATTCAAGTAGATATTTTTTACATGACTTTCAAGGCTCCATGATGAAGATGGCCCAATTTCCTGTGCCATAATTCGCCCTCATCCCGGCTCACCACTTTTTCTTCCTTTCCCATCATGGTAGCGCAGCCATCTACCTCCAGCTTGTAGAGATTCTTAAATCGAATCCCTATCCTCTTGGCTTGACCCGTTGTTTTGTGTCACAGGAAATATTTTCCATTGCTGAAAACAATGTCATAGCCTCTGTCCTCCAACATCGTGACATAGACCAAGTTTTTCTTCAGACCTAGAACATGCATAACATATTTTAATTGAAATGGTTTACCTGACTCCCTCTCAAAGTTAATGGTACCAATTTCGGTCGCACTGTATCGTCCATCATCGCCCATCTCTATATGAATTTGGAGATATTTCTCCTCCAAGTGATTGAAAAGCTCGTTATCTCCCGTCATGTGGAAGGAAGCACCACTATCAAGATAACACACCGATCCCATTGTGCTTGAAACCAAGCATGTGATCAAAGAGAAATCAAGTTCAAATTGCGAGGCAAGGGCCTCACCAGATGCAACTCCAGTAGCCTTCTTGTTCTTATTATTCTATGGGCAGTTAGTGGCAAGATACCCATGTTCGTGACAGTGAAAACACTTCACCTTGGACAAATCCTACTTCTTGCCTTGAGACTTTGATTTTGAATGGAATTTCTTCCCCTTCCCTTTCCTTGCCTTGGCAGCAAAAGCACAATCCTCTTCATCATCATGCTTTGATGAAGAGCCATCTCTGGTGTTTCGCCTGAACTCCTCTTGCACTAGATCCGACCACAGTCATTCCCAATCCAACAGTTTTTCCCATCTATTGACAAAGTCTTCATAACTATGCCAAATCTTAGGAAGTCCCAAGAGATCCATGCTCACCAAATCATCATCGGAATAGTGATTCCCACACTCCCTAGTTCATCTCGACATTGGACAAACTTTGTGAGATAATTTGGAATATTGTCACCCTTTTCCATCTTGATCTTTCTAAGTTTATCCTTTAGCGCTAATTTCCTATGGTTGCTACTGCTTTGGAAAATATCCATCAAAGCCTTCCACATAGCATATGGAGTGGCTTTCCCATGAAGGCTTGAGACAATGTGGTCTTGTACACCTTCCACAGAATCCTTCTCGCCTTCGCTACTTTATTTTTCCATGCATCAAGTAATGCAACATTCGTTGAAGTGGGCTTAGGAACATCATTGTCGATGAATTCCTTCAAGCCATTATATTCAAGCACCGCCTCCATCCTATCTTTCCAGGAAATGTAGTTCAAGTTGCCCTGGAGTGCATACTCTAGCCGCAAGCCATTTAAATCCATTTCGATGTTTACTCAACTGTCACACCAAGAAATTCTTGCAGCAAATTCGAATTGTTTCCACCAACAAACCCAGCTACTGCTTAAAAATTCAAATCTTCTATTCTCTGATACCATGTAAAAAATTTAATATAAAATATGTATTGCCTGGATTCTCCTAATCTAAAAATTATATGCCACTATTAAATACAGAATCACTTCTACAAAAATATATGTGGAAATTTAAAACACGATTGCCAATTGCAAACACATGAAGAAATATCAATCACACATAACACAAATGTTTTTACCGAGAAAGCATAAAGCTAAAAACCCCACTATCATATATTATGTATATATCATGGATCATGAAACAATCTCATACAAAACTCTAACCCAAGAGCTCTCAGTACAATACACAATCATCTCACACTGTCATACAAAAATTGGCAAATACATGCACCAATTTACTGCCTCCCGACAACCTGCCTCCACTGCGCAATCCCTGCTGATCACAATCCCTGAATGAATGAGATCTTGATTGCCTTGACTGAAAAATCCTCATTGGCATCTCCAATGTGTGTGTGTTTGCATGATTTCACCCACTAATGTCACAATTGATAGTCAAATTGCCCCTTTCACCTATCTCTCAACTGGGTCTCCACTGGATCTGACATGCATGTAGTTAACAGTAGTAAATCTTCATTTTCATGTGAGACCACTGATTGTGAATTAATAAAATAATTAATTCACTAATCTCTCACTAGTGTATGTTCATTTACAACTAGCACAAATGAGTTTAACTCACTTAAATGAGTTAAACTACTTTACAACTCACATAACTACACATCCAACTCTGTTACAACTTCGAATCACTCAGTTACAACTAAGTCCACTTGCATGTCCCACCAACCAACCTTTGAACTCAAAATTCCTTCAGCTAATTTTTTTTCCACTTCTGTTAACTGATTTCAAGTGCTTCATGAGAATATATTAATATTTATTGTCCAACTATTATTAAGGGATAATAATAGTCGACATGCATCTATAAATAGACATGCAATCTATAAATAGACTTCGTACATACATCTAAAAATAGAACATCATCTATAAATATAATTTTCTCACCATCTATAAATATACTTCTGCTATAAATAGAATTTTCTCATCTGTTGTAAAAATAGACTTACTCCTAAAAACAGCCCGAGGCTCAATCCTAGTGTAGGTGCTTAATTTTCACTAGGATCATCATCTTTTTTAATCTCAACAGGCTTATTTATATTCAAGAAACGAATCTATGTACCAAATAATGATGATTTGAAGAGGCTCATAATGAGAGAATTCCATTTCAAGCCATATTTTGGCCATCCCAGGTACCAAAAGACTCTCACAGCTATTAAAAGTTTTTATTAGTGGCCAAATTTGAAGAAATACGTGGTTGATTTGTCGCTAAATGCATAGAATTCCAGCAAGTGAAAGTTGAATGTAAACATCCAGCAAGTCTATGGCAGCCCATTCCCATTCCAGAATGGAAGTGGGAGGTGATCTCCATGTATTTCATTACAATTTTACTGAGAACCTATAGGCAGCATTATGCAATTATGGTGGTGATTGAAAATTTGAGAAAGGTGGCTCATTTTTTGGTGGTCAAATCCACTAATTCAGCTAGTGAGGTGGCTCAAATTTTCATAAAGGAGATTATGAGGCTACATGGAGTTCCCAATAAAACCATCTCAAATAGAGATTCTACGTTAAATTCAAGGTTTTGGAAGGAACTACTTGCAGGCTTGGGGAAAGAATCAACATTCAGTACAATGTATCATCCACGGACGGATGGACAAACAGAGATGAAAAATAGAATCCTCAAGGACATGTTGAGGATGTATGTGATGCACCATCCCAAGAAGTGTGAAGAGTACCTTCAACTTGTAAAATTTTCATATAAAAAGGGGTACCAAGAATCCATAAGGATGAGTCCATTTGAGGCACTATATGGGAGGAGTTTCAATACTCCTACCAGCTAGAGTGATTCGGTGAACAGGTTCCTTATTGGGCCTGATATGCTAAAGGATATGGAGAAAAAAATTCAGATCATCAAGCAGAATTTGAAGGTGGCACATGAAAGGTAGAAAAGCTACGTGAATCAGCATAGGGTACATAAAGAGTTCCAAGTTGGTCAACATGTTTACTTGAGAATTAAGCCCAAGAAAATTTCATTAAAGATTTTTTCATGTGTCAAGTTGGAACCACTGTATTGTGGGACTTATAAGATTCTTGAATGGATTGGACCAGTGGCCTATATGCTAGCCTTACCTCCATTAGTTAAATTCCATGATACTTTCCATGTTTCTTTGCTTAAAAGGTATGTGAAGGATTCTAATCATGTGATTGATTGGTCTATGGTACAAGTGGAAGTAGGGGGAGAGTTCCAACCAAAAACACTATGCATCTTAGACTAAAGGAACCTCATGCTCCAGAATCGATCAATAGAGCATGTCAAAGTGTAGTGGAGGAACTTTGGGCTCAAGGAAGCCACTTGGAAAATGGATGACTCAATGAGGGAAGCATATCCTTTTTTTTACCGATTGAAGTAAATGTGTAAGTATTTGTAAATACTATATAGATATATACATATAACACCACAAAATAATATGTGTGTTTTTATCTATGTTTCATGTGTTGCATAGGGAAAGATAACACCAAGGATGATGTTCCCTTAAGGGGAGGGATTTGTGTCAACCCAAACTATGTTTCCCTCATGAATGTAATGTAAATATTTTTGCAAATATGTGTGTGTGTGTGTGTGTGTGTGTGTGTGTGAGTTGAGTAATGGGACACATATTCCATAGGTGCGAGGTTACTTGCTGGGGAAAATGTTAAATTGTTCCTTACAATAGAAAATATGAGTTAGTACACAAAAATTGGTAGTTGGGAAAAAGGAAAATGTGTATTTTCCCATAGTTGTGCTTTTATAGCAATGAACAAGAAATCGGGACATAAATTTTAAAAGATAAAAAAGAGAAAGGAGTTTCCAACTGGTATAGTGTGTTGGCCATTAAAAAAAAACAATAAAAAACAACATTTAAAAACTTGACAACAAACAGGAAGACAAAACAATTTCCATTGGTTTACAATATTTGCTATTAGGGAAGTTTTTTGAATGATTCCTAAGGAAAAGACAATTTGAATTGGTGGCTAGGGCAACACGGAAGAGGTTAGTGTGGTTTAAATTTCCAAAGGACATGCAACAATAGGACATGAAATTTGAATTGTTGAAGAAGAGGCAGAGGGGAGTTTGGTTTTGCCTAGGAACAACAAAGAGAACAAGGGAGAGGCTGGAATTACTAAATAAATACATGATTAAATTTGTTAGACAAAGGATATAAATTCGAACTATGAAGAATAACATTCTATGGAATAAGAGAAGCAAAGTTAGAGAGGAAGTAGAGAAAAAATTATTTTGGTTGGAAACAATTTTGGAAGAAAACAATTCTAGATGAGGAGGTCTTTGCCTCTCAAATCCCCATGTCCAGAGAGTGGATATGATATTTCTCAGAAATCTTTAAGAGATGGGGTGAGGAAACACTCTTAGGGAAACTCTTGCAAGATTTTTGAAGGCCCACTTGTTGTACGTTTAATTTTTGTTTTTGTTTTTTAAGACCCCAAATTTGGGTGGAACCACGGTGTCCCTATGCACTATTTGATGTTGGGAAAAATATTGAGAGGGGGCGTGAATCAGTATTTATAAATCACTTTAAACTTTTACTTTTTCTTTACTGATTTCTATACGCGAATTTAATGAACCCAACTAGTGTATACACACGACTATCTTTAAGCAAACTTGTGTGTGTCTAGAGATATTTATTATGCAGATAATTATTTACTTAGATACGTGCATCATTCATTCATCATATGTTTATTAAGAAGTAAGCATGTGCAGTAAGAACAGAATAAATCATCACACATAAGCAACACACATGAACACTAGGATTTAAGGTGGAAACCCAATTTGGGAGAAAACCACCGTTGTTGTCGTCTCTGTCTTCAATATTTATTATAAAGAAAATTGCTTACAATCTTGTACTAGCACAGACTCATACCAGCATGCAGGAACCTACCTATAGAAGGCTGCAAACTTCTCTCGTTCTCCAGCTACTCCTGGAAGGGAGCTCCAACCCCCTGATCTCGTTTACCAGCTACCACTGGAAGGGAGCTACGACCCCCTGCTTCTTGTTTACCAGCCACTCCTGGAAGGGAGCTACTACCCCCTAATCTCATTTACCAGTAACCACTGGAAGGGAGCTACGACCCCCTTACTGAAGGCTTCAACTCTCAACACCACCGCAGACCATGTTTCTTCAATTTTCACACTGGATCCAAACAACTTCATCACAACACAAATTGTAGGCCTATTTCCATCACATTTTCAGACTGGACCCACTCCACAAATTTAAGCTCAAGAAAATACATCAAACTGAAACTTATAACCCCATTAATTCATTCATTGAATCATCAATCAACCAATGAACCACTGATATTTAATCATAACCAACTAGCAGAATAATTATTATTCAAACAACCTAGATCTGTATGAAGACATCATTGACAAACAACAGTAATACAACAAAACAGATCAGAAATTTCCTTCCGCATACTTCAACAAAACCCTAGATTCCATACGCGCTTTTGCTTAAATGAACCTATGTATATACGCGCTTTTGCTGAGACGAAGTTGTGTATAGATCTAAAAACATTACAGGGTTGTGCAACTCTTCAGAACAAATAAATAGCTCAGATCTTACCCTTCACTTCAGTAAACATTTGCCAGATCACAGATCTAAACATTCCATAAATAGATCTAGAAAATACATAGTCATTTCAGGTCTAGAGATCCTGATCCATCATTGTATTCATAGGTGCATTATTATTTCATATCTATCAATAAACTGTAACCCATTCCATGCAAATATACTTCAGAGTGAAGTATTCATTAATACCCATACACATGCACACCCATGCACTATGATCTTCTTCTCCTTTATATTTTTAGCCTTTACCGGTACCATGAGATAAAACCACACAACTTCCGATGGTATTCTTGGACAAAATCAAATAGAAAATACAATGCTCAATATTATGGGCTAATACCATGGTAATGCCCCTTGGTATCATAATTTTAGAGCACAAAAGGCATACGCAACTTGGATCATTCTTATTTGCGTGCATACACGACTTGGCCTCTAAAAACCCGCGTATACAACCTGCAATATGAATATTAACCAATCTTTTGTTGGAAATTACACATTTATTCTGATAGACTACTGAGCTTCTCCAAAAGACATATACTCCATCTTTTACCAGAGAGTTTCCATCAAGGACAACATATTAAGACATAAGAATCATATTGCCAACAATCTCCCCCTTTGGACTTGATGGCAACCATGATGGTGTTTGATCACCACAACAGATAACACTGTTACCGATGAGATAGGTAACCTGACCTCAAAACGGGAACTCTAGCCCAAAAAGTCTCAAAAAACATGAAAAAACACCCCAAAAACAAAAAGTATGTCTTCCAAAACACACTTGGTTTTTTTTTAAGGTCAAATTTCAACATTTTGTAAAATTGTTTGTTGAAAAGAGGATTGAAAAAACACCCTCAGAACAAAACCAGTTGATGCTGGAATAACAAAAAAAAAAAAATGTGTCATAATTTTGACACTTGTAACAATGGAATTAAAGACAACATATTAGGACATTTTTTAAAATCGTAAATTTCTAACATTTTTGATAGATAATGTTAAAGATAAACAAATACATGTATGAAGGGCTTATCATTTCAATCAATTTTAATCCATGTTGTTAAACATAAAATATCTTGACTTTAAACAACCCCAAAATTGTAATTATTGTCAACCATAACATTAAGGATAAAATTTGGTAGCGCATAAAAACTTTAATGACAAGTTGTAAATCTAAAGTTTTTCAATCTTAAGTTTTCAACATACTTGAACAATGAAATTATGGAGAAATTATAAGACTTAAACAATTTTTAAAAATGAACAAGTAAATGAAAAAATTATCATTGAACAGAAACAAGTAAGAGTAATTTTAATTTTAAAGGATAAAAACTTATATTTTTTCAAATCTTAGCATAAGACAAATTTAAATCTAATTTCAACCAAAACCTAAAAATCAAGCATCAAAACAAAGTGTTCCCTTTCAATGATGCATATAATTATTAAAAATTTTAAAAGTATCTTATACCAAATGGTAACAATACATAATATCATGGTAATATCACTGCATAATCTAAAAATTCAACATTAGTTCCTATTTTCTATTTTATTTATAATTAAAATATCAACATTGGTACATTGAATATAACATAAATTATTTTTGTAATTCATTGTTGCATTGTCGATATTCTAAAGAGATGAATTCTTCATAATTAAAACATACAATCCAACAAACATAGAAATGTCTCATAACTTCATGAAAAATTAGATGGAAGTCAAAATTTTTATTTCAAGTTACCATGCAAACATCAATTACATAAAAGTGTCTTAGATAGTTATTCAAAATCAACCATAGGTTCTGGCACACCATCATAACCTACATCTTCAGATGAATGGCTCGATGCAGATGAAGATGATCCATGTTCTTCTCTTTCATCAACTAGTGCTCCATCCGAGTCAACATGCATGCCCACCATTTCAGAGTTCAAAAGTCTTGTAGATCTACGTCTACATTTTGCAGAGTCCCATCTCAACAGTAATTGTTCTGGTAGCAATTTCTTCAAAATATTTATGGTCTACAACCGAAGAGTTCCTCTCTTTGTCAAATTGAAGTCATACACAAGTATGTCAACATTCTCCAATTTTAAGACATCTGTGCGGCGACGATTTATATTTGTGCCCTTTCTTTTTCTCTTTCTGCCAATTCTTTTTTCCACTACCATCTCTGGCTTGTACACACCATTGAAAGGGTGGGTACTTGTGGCATACCAATGTACATCAACACCTGTAATCTCTTCATTTTCATTAATGACCTTTATAACCTTAGCAATCCAGAATGGATATCCAAGTGGATCTTATCTGCTAACACTGCTATCATGCAACCCTCCTTAAGATCCTGCACAGAACCCCTGTAAAGGTCTTCCATGGCTTCACGTTGTGCACGTGATCTTCTAGAACCAATATAGATTTCTCTTTCCTCTACCTGTGGGGAATTAATAATAGCTTGAGGCTGTTGTTGTTCAACATTATGTGTTTCCTGATGTTCATGTTCATTTGACATATTTTGTGGCAAAAAAAAAGGAGTCTTCAAAAGCGTATCCTCATTTATTGATCTTGAAATCATATCACTTTGATTACTGAAAAAAGACTCCCACCAAACTAAATCAGCAACATCGAAGTACTCATATGTATCTCTAATACATCTTTTAATTTCCTCTAGACATTCAGAATAGTTTATGTCTCTCTTCTGCCTTCGTGCATTATGGAGTTCAACAACTGACTGTAATAACAATATCTTTGATGAAAATATTGGATGCTCTAGAATGAAATTCAAAAATGCTAAACCTGATGATGGTCCCCATTCTTCAACAATTGAATACTTCTTGCCCCATATAAGTGTTATCCCATCAATTTTTTTGATACAAAATTGATGCTGAAAGCTAATGTCGTTAAGTTTTTCAATGCATTTCTCCTCACCATGCAATCCAAAAATAAACCTTCGCATGTCAATAGTTTCTTCCAACACATGAAAAACAGGCTCTGGAATGTACGATTTCTTAATACATTCAATTAATGATGGCAGGCTCCCAACACCTTTCCTCCTCAATGTTACTGAAAAACGACCGAACATTTGATCAATATGATCATGAGTATGCCCAACAAGAAGGAAACCAACCTTTATCTTTTTAAAAATCCCCAATTCAACGAGCATGTTTAGATACCCAAAAAGAACTTGATTTTTGTTCTCATGACTTGTGTTGTCTAATTGTAAATACAAAACTTCAGGAAGAATCCCAGACCAATGAGTAAACACATCATGGATTATAGTTATGGTCAGATTTGCATCATTGTGAATATTTGGAGTTGTGAAGAAAACTCTTGGAAACATCTTCTCATTAAATACCATACAACCAACCAAGTGAAACTGAATGAAATTTTCCTCCTGTAATTTTTTTGGCGTGCAGAAAAAATGTGGAAGAAGTGTTTTCTTCTGGTCCATACCATCAATTATCAATCCCAAATATTTATTTGGATGATCATAACACTTCTTTCGATGTTTATACAACTTTTGTCTTTCACTTGTTTGCTGATTGCGATGGTCTTGAAGTTCTTTGATAACGGAATCCGTACATAAAATAAAAGAAACATATGAATAAATATATTTTCATAGTTGATAAGTATCAAATTTTAAAAAACAATGTTTTGAACACATACCTCTTTCTGCCCCTTGACATTTATCTCTTTTTGCTTTAAGAGAAACACATGTGCTGCAAATCCCCATCCTTGTCTTCTTAGGAATACGAACATTGTTGAATTCGGTTTTCCATATCCTTGTAAAATAAGAATATGTAATAAAATTACCAATTCCTTCAACATCTTCTGCATAATCTTTGTATAACATGAATATTTCTCGTCTCGAGAAATTATCTGGAATATGTATTGTGTCTTTATTTGGCATACACTCTCCATGATTTGAAAAGAAGTCTTTCATCCATGTCTTAGCAGTATTTGCAAACGGCCCCACCTCCCATTTATAACGTGCCTCTGAATAATATGTGGGATCCCTTTCCAATCTATCCTGGATTCTTGACAAACAACAATTACCAATTGAATGCAACATTTTGAACGTCTTTCTGCAAAGCAATATATTCCCAATATGATAATCATAACCTGCTAGTGTAGATTGCATGCAACCCACTAAATATGAATTTTGCATGCTTTTATTCATTGACATATATGTTTTCCTTTTCTCCAAAACAAAGTTGAAATCCATATTTTTCAAGCAATCCCTTCGACAACATTCTCTTGAAATCAAATGAATGACAAAACTTCTTTTTGTGAGATATTTTTTCCTCGCCCTTGTATAACTGGAATGCTTTGGATTGATATGAAAAGGTCTACTCCTACTCCTAGTTGCAATATTTGCTTGCAACGGCTTCATCATTCTATCATCCTTTGTAAAAGTAGTTTCATCACCATTAGGAGGAATATTATCCCCACTATCATCATCCTCAACATAGTTAAGAAATTCATCAACATCATTTCCTGAAAAATTTTCTTTACCATCATCAGTTGAAGAAAACATTTCACAAGAATCATCAGCACTTTTGTAACCCCCACTCAAAAGAAATTCTTCACCATCTTGACCCATGCTTTCAAATTCTTCTTTGGGAGGATTCAATTCTTCATCACCATGAGTGTCTTTGAAATGGTCACTTGGAGAAAATGGAATATTCAGATTTGTGCCTCTAAAATTATCAATTGCAAGAAACTCTTCATTCTCCCCTTCCTCAGTGGTGCTCTCATAATCCTTGGGATTAGGCATAAGTGGAAGCTTTGAATTTGTATTCACTAGAATTTCTTCATCTTGCCCCTCCCCTTCCTCACTGAAGCTCTCATAATCCTTAGGATTAGGAATAAGTGAATTCCTTGAATCTATATTTATTAGAAATTCTTCATCCCCCCCTTCATCAGTGGTTAAATTATAATTGTTATGATTAGGATGAAGTGAAAATTTTAGCTTTGGAAATTCATCCCCGTCTTCATCAGTGGTGCTGGCATAATCCTTAGGATTAGGACGAAGTGGATATTTTGACGCTGCAAATTCTTCATTCCCCTATTCCTCAGTGGTGCTGACATAATCCTTAGGATTAGGAAGAAGTGCATATTTTGACTCTGCAAATTCTTCATTCCCCTCTTCATCTGTGGTGCTGACATAATCCTTAGGATTAAGACAAAGTGGAAATTTTGACTCTGGAATTTTTTCGTCCCCCTGTTCATCAGTGGTGCTTGCATAATCCTTAGGATTAGGATGGAGTGGATATTTTGACGCTGTAAATTTTTCATTTCCCTCTTCATCAGTGGTGTTGGCATAATCCTTAGGATTGGGACGAAGTGGATGTTTTGACTCTGAAACATTATCATTCCCCTCTTCATCAGTGGTGCTCGCATAATCCTTACGATTAGGACGAATTTGATATTTTGACTCTAGAAATTTTACATCCCCCTTTTCATCAATGGTGTTGGCATACTCCTCAGGATTAGGACAGAGTGGATATTTTGACTCTACAGATTCTTCATTCCCCTCTTCATTTTTTGTTCTCGCATAATCCTTAGGATTAAGTTGAAGTGGATATTCTTCATCTCCCTCTTCATCAATGGTGTCCTCATAATCCTTGGGATTAGGACAAAGTGAAACTTTTGACTCTGGAAATTCTTCATCATGCCCTTCATCACTGTTGCTTTCATAATCCTTAGGATTAAGAGTAAGTGGTATAACTGGCGCTCGATTTACAGAAATTTCATTTTTCTGCACCTCATCAATTGTGTTCTCATCATCTTTAGGATAATGACCAAGTCGATTTTTTGACTCTCTATTCATGGTGAACGAACTCACGTTATATTCATCACTCTGAATAGAGTTGTTGTGTAACGAAGATGTTGATGTTGTACAAAGAAAAACTTCGCTATCAGAAGAAACCATGGCTTTCAACAAGAATAGATTGAATGATACAAATTCCTCTCCCACTTACAATATATAGTTTAAAGACTGAAAATTTCCCTCCAAATTTTCCCTCCAAAAAAATTCGAGAAAAAATTTCCCTCCAAAATTTCCCCCCAAAAAATTTCGCGAAAAACTTTCCCTCCAAAATTTTCATTTCAAATATTTGGTACAAATATTAGTCAAAAATGTATTTAACATTTTTTTTAATAAATTGTTTGTGTTGAAATATTTTACCGATATTTATATTCAAAATATCCACAAAATATTTCTATCATGGATGCCTTCCAAACTAAAATAATGTTTTTATTTCAATGATTTAACATTGACTAGATGTAAATATTAACTATAATATTACTATAATACCTACATGCAAATATTAACTATTTTAACTATAATGACTACATGTAAATATTTTAAATTTTAAATTTTAAACTTACGTTATATTCATCTAAAATATATTTCAAAATTTATTAATAAACTGTTGGTCTTCAAATATTTCACCATACTTTCTATTCAAAATATCCACAAAATATTCCTTTCATGCATGTCTTCGAAACTAAAATAATTTTCTTATTTGAATGGTTTAAGATTGACTAAATGTAAATATTAACTATTTAAACTATAATATTAACTATAATTAACTGTCAAACCAGGAGGTAACTCCTCAAATCAGAATGTGTTATTGAATGAAGAATGAACATGTATTTATACATGGAGGTGAGGCTATTGGGATTCATCTCCCAATGACTCTTGGCCTTCCTTATTTCCTAATATTAATTATTATACAATATTACATATCCACACCCAACCCATGGGATTAGGTGTCAACATTCCCCCCTTTAATCCGAAGGGATGTTGGTGAGTCCAAGCATCGATCTGAACTTTTCAAACTTTTCTCTACCAAGTGCTTTGGTGAAGATATCAGCAGTTTTCTAATTTGTGGAACAATGATGTAGATGGATGGTTTTAGCCTGAACATGATGTCGAATTAGATGGTATTTTGTATTGATGTGCTTTGTTCGATCATGGAACTTTGGGTTCTTGGCCAACTTTATTGCAGAAGTGTTGTCGATCATGAGTGGTGTGGAATACATTTGTTTCATCTGCAAATCTTCCAGGATTTTTCGGAGTCACACAATTTCCTTTGTTGCTTCAGCTGCTGCCACATATTCTTCCTCGGTCATGGAATCTGCTGGAATTGACTGTTTGCGTGATCTCCATGAGACAACTCCTGAACCAAGACTCATGGTGTAACCTGTAGTAGACACCCCTGTTTCTTTGTAAACATCAAAGTCTGAATCAGAGTATCCGATCAAGCTGAAGTCGCCTACCTGTGTATATTTGAGTCCAAAGTCTTGAGTCCCCTTCAAGCACCTTAACACTATTTTTGCAATAGACCAATGTCCTTCACAAGGTTTTTGCATGAACCTTGAGAGGATTCCAACAGAAAATGAAACGTCAGGTCTGGTGGTGGTCAGGTAGATAAGACTTCCTATAAGCTGTGCATACTTAGTTGCATCCTCAAATTCCTTCCCTTCAATAGATGTGAGCTTCAAGTTTTGTTCCATTGGAGTGGTTAAGGGATTACATTCATCCATGCCAAACTTGTTCAAGAGATCTCCAATGTACTTCTTTTGAGAAAGAAATATAAATTTAGGATGTTGAATTACTTCAATACCCAAATAGTAATGAACATGACCCAAATCAATTATTTCAAAACCTTTCTTCAATTCTTTCTTCATGGATGCAATATAGCTCTCATTATTCCCTGTTATCAAAAGATCATCTACATATACCACAAGACATACAATTGTTTTTCCAACTTTCTTAACAAACAAAGTTGCATCATCAAGATCAAAATGTTTGAAGTCAAGTTTCAGAAGATGCTCGGTTAATTTCTCATACCAGGCTCGGGGTGCTTGCTTGAGGCCATACAAGGATTTTATAAGCTTGCAAACTTTGTGTTCTTGACCCTTTACAACAAATCCTTCTGGTTGGGACATATAAACTTTCTCCTTTAGATCTCCATTCAAAAAAGCTGTTTTTACATCCATCTGATGGACTTTCCATCCATTCTGAGCTGCTAAGGAAAAGAGAGTCCGGATGATGGTCCATTTTGCTGTGGGAGAAAAAGTTTCTTCATAATCGACTCCTTCTTTTTGTGCGAAACCTTTTGCCACAAGCCTGGCCTTGTGCTTGTCAAGTGAGCCATCTGCTTTATACTTGTTCTTATAGACCCACTTACAGCCAATTGGTTTTGTTCCCAAAGGCGGATCAACCAACTTCCAAGTGCCATTCTTTATCAAGGCATCATACTCCTTCTGCATCGCTTCTTTCCATTCATCATGAGAAGAGGCTTCTTTGAAGGAAGTTGGTTCATGATCTGTAGACAAACTCAATTCACAGTTATAAGAAATATCCATATCAACAGGAGAATCAGAATTATCTACAACACATTCGATTTGTTGAGTGGAACTTCTTGTTCCTGTTTTTCCAACCTCATCTGGATGAACATTCTCAAGTGTCTTTGTCAGCCATTTGGGAGGACCTTTCTGAGATGGCCCGGGCTGGTCATTTGACTGAGTTGGGATTGATTCAAGATTCAATCTCCCAATTCTGTCAATCACATCATTCAATGTGTCATCCGTGGTTGTTTCTTCGTGTGGGGGAGAGAGTGCTTCAGGACATTATTCCACAGTTTGATTCAATATCGGAATCCCCCCTTCAAGATGTGGAATCACATTATCAAATTCTTGGAAGGACTTTGCATATGTGAATCTATTCAGGCAATCAAGTTGCCGCTCAACAACCTTGTCACTCTTGGAAGATTCAAGAAATATGACATCTCTTGCTATTACAAACTTCTTATTTGTTTCATCATAGAGACGATATCCTTTGGAGTTATTGGAGTACCCCAAGAAGATACATTTTCGACTTCTAGCACCAAGTTTGTTCCTTTGACCCTTGGGTATCAAGGCATGACAGGTGGACCCAAAGACCCTGAAATGCTTTACCGAAGGAATGTGGCCATGCCACATTTCAAAAGGAGTTTTGTTTTTAATTGAACTTGAAGGACACCTATTCTTTATGTAAACAGCACATAGAACTGCATCAGCCCAAAACATCAATTTCACATTCTTGAAGAATAACATGGAGCGAACCATATTTAAAATAGTTATGTTCATTCTTTCAGCTACACCGTTATGTTGTGGATTATATGGCACAGTTGTTTGATGTTTGATTCCATGTTGAAGAAGATAATTTTCAAATTCGTTTGAAGTGTATTCTTTTCCATTATCAGTACATAGAGAGCCAATATTAGTTTGTGCATCATTTTCTATCCATGCATGAAAATTCTTGAATGTTTGAAAAGCATCAGACTTGTTCTTCAATAAGTAAATCCAACACATTCTAGTGTAGTCATCAATAAATGTCATCATGTATTTGTTTCCATTTGCAGAAGCAATAGGCATAGGACTACATAAATCTGAATGAACAAGCTCAAGTTTTCTATGTGCTCTAGAGTGTGAATCATGAAATGGTTGTTTGCTATGCTTTCCTAGAATACAGGCATCACATTCCTTAGGTTTTCTAGGAATTGTAGGCAGTCCATTAACACCATTTTTCTTCAACAAATGAAGGCTTTCATAGTTTAGGTGTCCAAATCTAGCATGCCATAAAAGACTTGATGGGAATGTACCTTCATCATGATGTGAACTGAATGCAAAGTTTTGAGCATGAGCAGATGAACCTTTCAGCTTCAAGAGTCTTCCTTCTTCTATTCCCTCCATGACAAGTGAGTGATCTGATGCTTTTCTGACCTCTGCCTTGCCATCAAAAAAGTGAATTGAGTGTCCTTGCTGCCGGATTTCGACCAGGGACAACAAGTTTCTCTTCAACTCAGGGAGGTATAGAACCTCATGTAGGATATGATCAGGAAGACCAGGCAGTTTAAGCCTGACTGTGCCAAGCCCCGATGGCTTGAGTTTGGATTTATCTGCGAAATATACTGCTCCATCAACTTTGTCAGTGAATTCTTCAAAAAAATCTTTTCTAAATGTCATGTGACATGTTGCTCCTGAATCTAGCAACCAATCATCTCTCCATGAAGTAAATGAAACATCAAATAGGTCTTCAGTTACTCCATTGTTATAATGTGCTAGAACATAATGAGCGGATTCAGGTGCTTTACCTTTGTCTTTGTCATTATTTTTACCTTTGTCTTGATTTATTTGCTGCTAAATTTTAGATTGTCTGCCCCCCTTTTCTCTGAAGTTTCTTCTTCCTCTTCCTCTTCTGCCATCTCTTCCTCTGGATGAATCTGAAGCATGACTCTTTTCTCTATGTGCCAAGTATGCAGCCTCTTCAGAAGATGAAGGGACTGTCATCTTCTTTTGAAGGAGGGAAAAAAAAACTTTGCTAGAGAATATATTTTGAAGGAGAGAAAACAAAAACACTCTTTGCTGGAAAATATACTCAATTTAAAAGGATAGAAACTCTTTGCTAAAAAACACTGAATTCTGTACCAAAATATATATATATATATATTGTTTGAAGAAAAATACTTTATATGGATAATTGTATTGAAAGTATGTAGGGGGGGGGGGGGCGATATTATGATTGTGAATGGTATTAGGGTGGGAGGGGGGCGGTAATATGAGTAGTGGAGTTGTGTTATATGAGGGCGGTAAGATGGTGGGAGGGGGCGGTATGTATTGAACAGCGTATGATATGAGGGCGTATGACAGCATATTATGAGGGCGTAAATGGTATGGCGGGAGGGGCGTATGACACCACAGTGGTATTATATGCAGCGTATGAGGCGTATTATATATGCAAAGGGAGGTATTATATGCATTGAACAATGGTATTATATGACTGCGTATTATATTCAGCGCGTTACAATGGACAGCGTATTGTATTATGGTGGGAGAAACTGTTTTGAATAATCGATGGAAGGGATGTATTACAGGCTGGAGGGACGTAATAGGTATGAGAGCGCTGGGAATACCGTCTGGGAATATAGGCAGCGTGGAGGAATACCGCCTGTGGAAATATGACAGCGCGATGTATATTAAATGGGAGCGGTGTATGCGTTGTGATATATGAGTGTGTTGATATATAAATGGAGGGCCGAATGCAGCGTTGTGTGCTGTGGAGCGAATGAGGAAGGGAGCGTTGTATATCACAAGTTATGCAGTGAGTCGAGTTATGCAGTGAGTCGGCTATACAACTGTGTTAAATGGAGCAGGCGTTGAGTGGGGCATAGTGTAGAGGGAGAAGGCGTTGGGGAAGGCGATGGGGAAGAGGGGAGATGGAGTTTAGGGAGAGCAGGTAATGGGAAGAGAGAGTTGGAGAGAGGGAGGCCGAGAGGCCGTTACAAAAAAAAAATTGGAATGGCAGAGTTGCAGGACTGCAAAATTGCAGAGTGGAAGGTATCTGCTGGAACTACAAATTGCAGAATTTCAGGGACTGCAAATTTCAGAATCTTTAGGAGCTGCAAATGTCAGATCTGTGCAGAAATTGCAGAAATAGATTAAAAAAAAATGCAGAATTTCAGTATAGCAATTTAATGGAGCAGCAAAAACTAACATAAAAACTGACTGAGCAAAGGAATGAGGGAGTTACACCACAGGCAAAAATGCCAATAGTGGGACTGGCTCTAATACCATGTCAAACCAGGAGGTAACTCCTCAAATCAGAATGTGTTATTGAATGAAGAATGAACATGTATTTATACATGGAGGTGAGGCTATTGGGATTCATCTCCCAATGACTCTTGGCCTTCCTTATTTCCTAATATTAATTATTATACAATATTACATATCCACACCCAACCCATAGGATTAGGTGTCAACATTAACTACATGTAAATATTTTAGATTTTAAAATGTAATCCCATGATTTTAAACATTGATTACATGTAAATATTAACTATGATAACTAAATGCAAATATTAACTATTTTATCTATAATATTAACTATAATTAACTACATGTAAGTATTTCATATTTTAATTTTTAATCTGAGATTATATTTGAATTATTCAACATTCAGTACATGTAAATATTAAATAAAATATTAATTATGATAACTACATGTAAATAATAAGTATTTTAACTATAGTATGAACTATAATGAACTAAATGTAAATATTTTAAATTTGAAATTTTAATCCCACATTCGTTAAACACTAAACCAATCAGACAATATTCACTATTTAAAAGGAATGATTGTTTCTATTCATCTCGTTATTTAAAAGGAATGGTTGTTTCTATTCATCACATCACATCAAGTTTTCTGGTATTTTTTAGAGCAAATTTTTTGAGTTGTTGCGTTGACATTGGTAACTTCATGGAGGCATTACATTGGCATTGGAGGCGTTGTGTCGCTATTGGTAATTTTGTGGAGGTGTTGCATTTGGTGGGCAGAACCATTGAAAGCATTGCAGTAGCATTGGAGGCATTGTGTTCATTAAATAGTAATTTATGGAGGCGGTATGCGGCATTATTGTGGCAACTTTCCATTCAAATATTGGTTTCCTTCTATTCTGTCAATTTAAAGACGATTTCGGGAAAAATCTGTTTCTTCTATAGTTTTTTGTGTCCAAAAACTATTTCTTTAAGGTTTTTAGGTTCAAAAACCTTAATTTTTTTATATTTTTTTAGTGAACAAAATGCAAAAAGAACTAATTTTTTTAGGGTTTTAAGGACAAAAATTTAGATTTTTTTTTCTTTTTTAAAACTTATAGGTTCATCTAGACAGAAAAATCCATAAAACGACCATGCACATAAAAAAAAGTAATATTATAACATTTTTTATTTGCTTTTTTTATCATAAATATATCAATGATCTCATTATTTAATTTTTATTTTTTTTTAATTTGAGAATTTTTTGATTTTATATTCTATTTTATTTTATTTTTTTAATTTTTAATCTTAGTTTTATTCTTTTTAATTTTAAATCTTTAATTTTTTTTTTCTTTATTGTTTTGTTATATATATATATATATATATATATATATATATATATAGTATTGTGATATAGTTTTTTTTTTAATTTATTGTATTGTTATATCAAAACAAATGTTTTTTTTTTATATATTTGTTATATTTTGATATTTTTAATTTTTTTTATTATTAAATAATGTTTTAATAATTATATTATAAAAAAAAAAAATCATGCGTTGTTTGATTGTGCCCACGGGTGCCGCATGCCGACCGGGCGGCGCCACGGGGGTGGCCTCATGGCAAGGCCGCCCCCGTGGTGCCACCCGGCCGGCCTCTGGCGCCCAGCGGGCGCGGTCTTCTCGGAATCGGCCCTCGCCCAGCGAGGGCCCTGAGGTCGACTGGGCTGCCCCCGTGGCACTGCTCGGTTGACCTCCGGCGCCCAACGGGCACGGGTCTGCGGCAGACCGCGCCCAGGGGGTGCCGGAGGCCGGCCAGGCGGCCTCATGGCCCCCGTTGGCCAAGGGGCCGTGAGGCCGGCTGGGCCACCCCCGTGGCGCCGCGCGGCCGGCCTCCGGCGCCTCGCGGGCACAGTCAAACAATGCATGATTGTTTTTTATTTTTATTTTTATTTTTTAATTTGCTTTAATAAAACATTTTAAAATTTTGGTTTTTTTTTATTTTGTTTTTAAAAAAAATTTTAATTTTTTTTTTTTTATAATTTGTTTTAATAAAACAATTAAGAATTAATAGAAACATTGTTATATATAAAAATAATAAATATATTGTTATATAATATAATAAAAACATTGTTATATAATAATTGTTAAAAATCTCAAAATATAACAAATATATATAAAAATTAAAAATTAAAAAAAAAATATTAAACAATTTGTTTTTAAACATTATATAATTTAAAAAAAAAAATACAATATAATAAATTTAAAAAAAAAAAAAAAAAAACATTTTTTTTAATATAACAATATAATAAATGAATAAAAAAAAAACTATATAACAATACAATTAAAAAAATAAAAAATAAAAATATAATATTATAACATTTGTTTTTAACATTTAAATATTTAAATTTCTTTTTTAAATTTAAGTATTAAAACAACATTATAATTTTTTTTTTTTTTTTTTTTGTTTAATTGCTTTTATTTTGTTTATTTTTATTTAATTACTATGTAATGTGAAATAGAAATTTGTAATTTTCAAATATATTAAAAGATTATATAAATTTATAAACTTTTATATTAATTTTTTATAATTTTAAGTTTGTAATTTTTTATTTAATTGTTATGTAAAGTAAAATAAATTTTTCTTTTATTTTGTTTATTTTTATTCAATTGCTCTGTAATGTAAAATTAAATTTTAAAATTTTAAAATATATTAAAAGATTATAAGTTTTTTTAATAAAATCATTGCCTTAAAGAAAAAAAAAATTTAATTTTAACATTTGTTATAAATAGTTAGTAATTTTTTTGTTTTTTTTTTTTAATTTTGAAAAAAACTGAAGTTTGAAAATAATAGTTTATTTTTTTTTAATTGTTTTATACAATTTAAACACATTTTTAAATTTTTTATAAAATGTATTCAAAACATATTATATAGATATATATACATATGATTTATAATATTTTGTTTTTAAATGAAAATTTTTATAGTTAATTTTACTGCTTTAATTTCAAGTTATTTAGTTTTAGAAATAAATTTTGTTTATTAAATTTATTTTATCCGCAATATTTTTCCATTAACTAATATATATATATATATTATCAGGAAAATGGCATCAAAAAAATTTTCTGTGAATGTTTGTAAACCTAGGGCAACAGCTCCCAAATCTACAGCTGTAGCTCGAGGCACTATGGATACAACTCCCAAATCTAAAGTTGCAGCTGGACGCACTATGGACACTGTTGGACGCAATAAGGACATTGTTACACACACTAATAAAAGTCAAGCAAGTGGGGCACCAGGTTCATTAAATCTTATTTCTGATTAGAAGAACACCGAGGAAATAGATAAAACTGATTTCTCATGGTATCTTGAAGACAGTGAAACGGAGGCTGATATACACATCTATCTGATTTGTGGTATGATTGACTTAAATGAGCCATATGATGTGATGGGAAGAGTACGAGACATATGTATGGTCCCGAATACAAACACTATTTATGTTCTTGCAAGGAAGGCTCAGAAACGTGAGAAGGTTAGATATCGTCTATCAATCGTCAAGTATGACACAGATGAAATGTCTTCAAAATTTTCTGAAGAAATATCAAGCAACATTGCAAATAACATTGTAAGTATACTTATTTTTATTTCCTCTATGCATTATTGTAAGGATGATTCAATTTTTTATAATTTTTTTATCATTGACATGTTTTATTTTGTTTCATAGGATTTTGTTCCGAGTCTTTGAAACATGTTTGAATGTATTTATATGTTGGTGCCAAATGTTATGGATGTGATCAACACTTTCCACAAAGACAAAGCAGAGAAAAGGAGATTGAAGCAAAGAGAAATAGCTCGTGACACTGCAACAGTACAAAGACGGGATCAACCAAGAGTCACTAAGGTGGGTCAACCTAGTAAAATTAAACTTGTTTCTTTTGAAGGTGTCGAACATGAAACATAAAATTATGATAGAATTAGTGAGGAGGAGATTAGAACTGCTGTGCAAAAGGAGAAAATGGATCAGACACCAAAAAGAAAAATCGCCAAAGATGTCTCTCTTTTACCTCATGAAGAAGAGCTTGTTTATAAAAAAACTGATATGTTATCCAATAAGACTAGGAAATCAAATATTGGTGAACCTGTAAAGGTCGTGAGCAGCAGTGAAGAACAAATTGAAAGCTCTCACGGAAGCAGAGAAATCATAACACCAGGTTCTGATTTAGAGGATGGCATTATTAAAACAAAACAAAATGATATTCAACAAGAGTTGAGGAAGAATAAATTAATTCTTGGTGGCCAAACATTTGAGCTTAATGTTAACCAATTTTATGGCCCAGATGAAGAACAATCTCAATATCAAATTAGAAAGGCCCATCACCTACATGTACATAATCTGAAAACATTGTTCAGGTTCAATCCATATGCGCATGTGGTGGATTATGTGGTTCTTGTCGATCCATGTCAGGTTCCCAAAAAACAAGCATTTGACAAGGCAAAATGTTTTGATTATAAATATTATGTAATTGGAGGAAACCATTCAATAGAGGCTAAAAGACAATTGATTGCAGAATATCCCAATAACTATCTTTTTCAAACAGTGAAATGCATCATTTACGCTGGCTTAACAGAAATAGAATCAAAGTTATTGGCATGGGATCATAATGAAAATAATGAGTAAAAAATGAAAATGACTTTCATCCAAAGGGTCTGATTTATTCATAGAAAAATGTGGTGGGGATAAGACACAAGTTAGTGTAGCATTTCGAAAGGAATGTTTAATGGGTATAGGTTATCAAATTGATGAAAAAAAAGCAAAAGATGGAAAATTGAATACAAATATCTTCAGAGGAACAGATAACATTTTTCAGTTGGCATTTAGAACTGGGGAGGTATGGGATTTGATTGATGAGATTTTTGATCGGTGGGAGAATATTTCCATTAAAAATCAGAAGGTTAGAAAGAGTAAACCCATAATATGTACCAACAGTAAAGGGGGTCCTGAAATGAAACAACTTCCATAGGATATGACTATCACACCTTGGAGAACAATGCAAGGTGTGAAGGATGATAAATTAGTCAAATCAGTATTAGCCCGTGTGAAGTCGGGTGAATTATCAATGGAAGAAATGTGTGCAGAATTTCAAAAGTAAGTTTCTTGAATTATTTCTTATTTTTCTTTCATTATAATTTTTTTTAAAATAAAACATAATGATGTTGGTAGAATTTGTTATACATGTCAATATATTAACGCTTTTAACTTGATTTATTCAGTCAGAAATTTTTTATGAAAATACAAGAACACATGGTTAAAATGTTGAATGAAGACAGTTGGGATGATGTTGTATGCAACTACCGAGAAGCAAGTTCTACATCAACACTAAAAGAGTTTTATATTGCATTCAATAAGGTATGTTGATTTATAAATTCATTTTATTCATATTTAAACTATTTTTATTTTATTACTTATACATACACAGACACACAGATATATATATATATATATATATATATATATATGTCATTAAAGATGTCAAAGAAGGATGGAAATGGAGTACCAGATACTTTCAAAAGCTTTATTGAAAAAATTAAGATGGAGAACATGAAAAGGAAGTGTCTTATGAATGTTGAACTTGATCCTACTCTTAATCATTACATTTGGAATGGGCTCGACACTGTCCAATATCAAATAATACAAGGTGACTGTGAAGACATTGCATCACTAATACCTAAAAGGGAATATGGCCTAGTTATTGCAGATATTCCTCATGGTTTCAATTTCCCAGACATTGAATATGATAGAGAACCATATACTTATCAAGCTTTTAATAAAGTGGTTACGGGTTTTCAAGAAGTGACAACATCACCACTTTAGCGATTTGTGACATTTCATTCAGACACACAGTTTCCAATGTTATTAACAAGCTTCAAGGGTAAAGCAAACTCAAGGATGCAACTTACATGGTAAGACTTTGAAATTGTATGTTTGATTCCTCCTAAATTTTTTTATTCATGTAAACTTTAATTGAACTTTTACTATGTTATGTTACAGGAAAAAGTCAAATATTGTTTCTTCTAAAGATCAGCCTATTATAAATGATTGTGAGTTCATCCATGTTGAATGTTGGACAAAAGACGATAGCTATAAGCATATTATTATGAATCGAGTAGATGGGAAGAGTCATAGTCAAGTATTGGTTTATGATACAGTTGTAAGAAAACTAACATATGAGGATAAAGATGCAAAAGGAGATATAGTTAACATTTATCAAAAACCACAAGCATTGATTAACTATCTTATAGATCTATGTTCAAATGAAGGAGAATAGGTTTTGGATTTATTCTCAGGTTCAGGTAAGTTTTATTATACAAATTTAAATTTAAATATTGTCTTTTTTACTTTTTATGTCTCCATACTAATTTTCTTACTTATTTTTTTAGGCTTGATGATTAAGTACAACACTAGCATGTTGCCTACTAAAAGGAAGAAATTGCATTGCCATTGAGAAAGACCCATTTCAATGCAAATTTATTCAACAAAGAATTAACGCTCTTAAATTCCTTCCGGATACGAAGCAGAAGTTGGTTTGAGAAGGAGATTTTGTGGATCACGTGGAAAAAAGCAAAGGAACCTCAACCACCATTATATGGAATGATTGGAAATGGACACTTTGGAAGATTTGCTGACATGAAAGATCCATTAGAAGACGACAATGATCAAAATGAAGAAGAAAATGCTACGGAAGAAGCCATCAATGCTGTTCTAAATGATGTTGAAGATGTATTAGTTGATATTATTGATGATGTTTAAGTTATGCTTGCAAACAAAGCTTATTTTTTAGAACTATTAATCAGTGTTACTTGTAATGTTTAGACTTTGATATTTTATGAGAACAACCCTTTTTTTTTGCAAAAAACATGTGATTGCTATTATTTTTTGACATAAAATTCAATAAAAATGTTGTTTTCTTAAGTTTTTTTTGTTAATATTCTCCCAAAAAATTAGTTTATTTAACATGTTTTTTCCAACAAAAACTCTGTAAAAGTGTATTTTTTGCATTGTATTTATATTGAAAAATTGTATTTTTTTGTCATATGGTTCAAAATATTGGTTTTTAGCGACAATTTTTTGATGTGCATTGAAAAATTATTTAACAATACATAAACATGTAGAAAATATAAACTTTAGAATATTGACCCTTTTTATATCTTTTATGTATGTGAAAAAGTGAAGATATCATTACAAGTTTTTATTTTAAAAATAATTATTTTTTAATTTTTAAAACACAAGTACATAAATGCACTTAAAAATAAACATCTCACAGAAGAAGAAGACATTAGAAAATCTATAGTGTCAAAATCAATCCTATAAAAAAACGTTGGTGATGATACACCACCACTATTCAAAATCGACATAAAAAACATCACTTAAAAAAAACAAAATGAAAAAAACTTAAAGTGCCAAAAACATGCTCAAAATTTTTTTTCTTGATTCTGCATCACCACTTTTTCAAAATCAGGTGTTTTTCTTGATACTTCAAAAAGTAGGTAACAATGAGGTTACCTATTTCATCGGTAACATTTTTAGATAGATACATTAAACATAACCATTATTCAAACACCAAAAATACTCTCCCCCTTTGACATCAAGGGCAAAGGGCACTATTTTGACCATGCTCCCCCTAAGGTCATGTTGAATCTCTAAAAAAAAAATTCAGACTCTATAACTCAACTGAGTATGACCTTTCCTATCACCAAGGACTCATACTTACATGAATGATCCAACCAAGTGGAATTACATAATTGACTCTACTACCCAACCAAGTGGGTTTACAAATTAGAACAAGTCCTTACATGACTGAATATAACAATTTTACATCATAGGTCTCAACATGAACTTTTCATCAAATTACAAATATGACTTTTTATAACCAATACCAAAATATCTCAAGGGAGAGATCATATTTCAGAACCATCATAATGCCAACAATGCATTATTCACAGCAAGGCTAATGCTCCCCCTAAGCCTGAGCATCCTAGACACCTTCACCAACCAATTCATCAAAGCATCTTCATCAAGTACACAATCAAAACTTAATATCATATCAACAAATATAACCATCAACATCAGATCAAGAAATTTATTACTATCAATGACATATCATAAATTGTTCTTGAGTCTGCCTCACTAATTTTCTTATCAAAGAAAAACATACACAACTGTCACCATTGGAACTCGCATGTATACGTGGCTTTAGTTCATGAAACCCGCGTGTAGAAAGTGAAATACATAAAATTTCATAACTCCATCTCCTCCTGGACTTATACATTCTGTATATTTCCTCTGTTGTCATATTAGATGCACTGTTATAAATAAAAACAACTAGAATTACCAAACCAACCATGGGAATCACCATATATTGCTCCCCGTGTGATGATATATTATTGATTCCTATAATGTATCTCACATCACTCCTGCAGTCATTATGAGAAGTAAACTTTAGAAGTGGATGACTACAGTAGGGTCAATATTCCCTACGTTTTTGACAGGTGCTTCCTTTTTCAGCTTTGCTTGAAATTTCTTATTGTGTGCTGGAACTTCTCCAATTTCTAAGATCTGTTCATCAGACTTAACCTGCAATCAATGGCCTTATGCCTAAATTAGTTACAATAGAAACAACATCCATGAAAGCATCCTTTCTTTCTTGATCTATGCAATTCTTCAATACTTGGATCCCTTTCTTTTGGGAAATTATCATCATCGATGGTACATGCCATGAGCACTTGCAGATCTTGATCATAATCTTCTTCTTCCTAATTTGACAATCCATTATTATATTCATTTGTATAATAACTCCTTCCTTCTTCAAACTAATTCCCTTTATCATGATTTTCTTTATAAGGACATTTAGCAGCATAATGACCAACTCTACCATAAGCAAAACACTTGAAGGGAAGCTTACCTCTGAATTTTTCAGTACCTGGTTGAAGTCTTCTCACAAAATTTTCTTCTTCTTCTTCTAATATATAACTTGATTCCTTGAGAACTTTCATTTATTTTCCTTTTTCACAAGCCTTAAATGCAGCTTCTTTGACTTGTGAAGGGCATCCTCTTCTCGTTTCAAAAGCAGTCAGGATACCATGTAGTTGAATAACAGTAAGATTTTGCAGATATTGCTTTTCTTCAATAGCTGACACTTTTGACTCGAACTTTGAAGTTAGAGATCTCAATATATTTTCTACTAAAGTTGAGTCTTTTACATCTTCACCCATATTCCTCATAGAATTCACAATCTCATCTAATCTTAGCAATAAACTTGCAATACTTTCATCATCATGCATTCTGAAATTTTCTTATTGCATTCTATTAGTTTGAAGTTTGGCACTTTTTACATTTTCATCACCTTCATAGCTCTGAATGATCTTGTCCCATATTTCCTTTTCTTAATTTAGCTACATCACTTTGACAAATTCTGTTTCTGATAGGCTTCCAAATAAAGCATTGACAACTTTGGCATTGATTTCATATTTCTTCCAATCTGCTACATCTGTAGGAACACTTGTTGGATACTGATAACCTCCTTCCACAATTCCCCATATGTCTGTTGCAAGACTTTTAAAATACTCTCTTGTTCGTATCTTCCAAAATAATAGATTACTTCCATTGAACAGTGGTGGCTTGATAGAAAATACTCCTTCATGACTTCCCATTGCAACGGATCTCCTTCAAGCGATCAAGCTTCTTCTGAAGGACCTGATCTGATACCAATTGTTGGGAGAAATACTGAGAGGGGGGGGGGGGGGGGGTTGAATCAGTATTTATAACTCACTGTAAACTTTTACTTTTTTCTTTACTTATTTCTATATGCAACTTTAGTTAACCTAACTATCGTATACATGTGACTATATTTAAGCAAACTTGCGTATGTCCAGAGATATTTATTATGTAGATAATTATTTACTTAGATAAGTGCATCATTCATTCATCAGATGTTTAGTAAGCAGTAATCATGTGCAGTAAGAACAAAATAAATCATCACACATAAGAAACACACATGAACACCAGGATTTAAGGTGGAAAACTAATTCAGGAGAAAACCAACATTGTTGTCGTCTCTGTCTTCAATATTTATTATAAAGAAAAATGCTTACAATCTTGTACTGGCGCAGACTCATACCAACACGCAGGCACCTACCTACAAAAGGCTGCAACCTTCTCTTGTTCTCCAGCTACTACTAGAAGGGAGCTCCAACCCCCTGATCTCGTTTACCAGCTACCACTGGAAGGGAGCTACGATCCCCTGCTTCTTGTTTACTAGCCACTCTTGGAAGGTAGCTACTACCCCCTAATCTCGTTTACCAGCAACCAATAGAAGGGAGCTACAGCCCCCTTACTAAAGGCTTCAACTCTCATCACCACCGCAGACCACGTTTCATAAATTTTCACACTAGATCCAAACAACTTCAACACAACACAACTTGTAGGCCTCTTTTCATCACATTTTCAGACTGGACCCACTCCACACATTTAAGCTCAAAGAACGTACATCAAAATGAAACTTTTAAACCCATCAATCCATTCATTGAATCATCAATAAACCAACCAACCACTGATCTTTAATCATAACCAACTAGCATCATAATCAGTATTCAAACAACCCAGATCTGTATGAAGACATCATTGACAGACAACAGTAATACAACAAAACTGATCAGAAATTTCCTTCCGCATACTTCAACAAACCCTAGATTCCATACGCGCTTTTGCTGAAACAAACCTACGTATATATGCACTTTTGCTAAGGCGAAGCTGCGTATATATCTGAAAACATTACAGGACTGTGCAACTCTTTAGAACAAATAAACATCTCTGATCTTACCCTTCACTTCAGCAAACATTCGCCAAATCACAGATCTAAACATTCCATAAACAGATATATAAAATACATAGTCATTTCAGGTCTAGAGATCCTAATCCATCATTATATTCATAGGTGCATTATTATTTCAGATCTATCAATAAACCATAACCCATTCCATGCAGATATAATTCAGAGTGAAGTATTCATTAATACCCATACATATGCACACCCATGCACTATGATCTTCTTCTCCTTATATAGTTTTAGCCTTTACTAGTACCATGAGTCAAAACCACACAACTTCCGATGGTATTCTTGGACGGAATCAAATAGACAATACAACATTCAATATTGTGGGCTAATGCCATGGTAATTCTCCTTGGTATCATAATTTTAGAGCGCAAAAGGCATACGCGACTTGGGTCATTCTTATCTGTGTGTATACGTGACTTGGCTTGTATAAACCTGCATATAGAACCTGCATTACACATTTCTTTTGGTAGACTGCTGAGCTTCTCCAGAAGACATATACTCCATCTTTTACCATAGAGTTTCCATCAAGGACAACATATTAAGACATAAGAATCATATTGCCAACATTTGATTGCAACTCAATTGGAGGGAGCAGGTGGTAAAATATTTGAGTTCATGGTTCAACTAGTAGTTGAGCTTAAATCCCTGATAAAAGGATCCCTTAGTCTCTGGAATCTGGCTCGCGGGAGAAAACAGCAAGAGAGGAATAGTTGCAGTTATCTATGGTTGGGTTGAGAGTCATTGTCCCAAACTCAGTCGCCCAATTTTTTTAAAAATAAGTGTTCCTCATATATTTTCAATGTTAATGAACACATGTTACATTTATAATATAAAATGGTGGTATTAATGTGTGAGGAATTCTTATGATCTATTGCTTATATGCATGACTAATATGTTATCATTGTTATTGCAAAGGTGTTGGAAAAAAGCATGTGTTTGTTACAGTCATGATTCAGAAATAACAAGTATGGAAAAGTTTTATTGTTGCAGTGACTAAATTTATTTTGATGGAAAAAATTTTCTAGTAATGATCATGTCTATAAATAGTATTAATGGAGATTTATTTCCTTCTGGCCCTAACTAGATGTCTATTTCACATGAATATTATGGATGTATATTTCACATGAATATTATCCCTAAATATTTAGTGGTGTTTCTCATATTGTGGGGTCTGCATTCTATTCTCTCTAATATCAAGTAAAAAGAAACAAACTCACTCTCTGTAATGGAAACAAGAGGAACATACAAGTTGGGTAAGATGTTTTAAGTTTTCCACATTTTGGGTTGGAGTAATATCACACTTTTATTGTGTGTTGGTTCATATTTCAATAGATATGTTTTCCAATGAAATAGTGGTTACTACAGTCAAGCAAGTAGATGCAGTAATAACTAGACAATGTATGTTGTTACGATACTTCATATGTGTTATAAGACTTTTGAAACAAATGGATGATATATTGTAGTGGCTTGATGTTCCGTTTGTGCTAAACTATGGCCATTTTATGGTCTTGTGGGCATAATCTAGTGGATTAGAAGCCGCCTTGAAGGTGGGCTCCCTAGTCATTATTTGCATTGTGTTTGGTGACACATTTGTATTAATAGCATGGAATAAGATTTTCCATACTTATATATATATATATATATATATATATATATATATATATATATATATATATATATTGAGAGAGAGAGAGAGAGACTCATTACTTATTGCAACCATAATTACCACAATGTCGCCAAAATGAAATCATGAATCTTGTAGGGGTGAGCCTTAGATTTAACTTGGCTATTAGATCCATGAATTACATGCCCAAATGGGGTTAGTTCATTGTAATATGAATGTGAAGGTTGTGATGACTAGTTGCATTTAGAGGTATACGTTGGTCTTTTTCGTGTTAATAGAGTACAATTACAATTAGCATGTTGAAATGAGCTCCAGGGAGGTCAATGGAACTAGTTCTATTACAATATTTTTACTAACCTCTCGATATTATAATTTATGGTGGGGCTTTGGCATGAGGCATCCTAGGGCATCACGGTCAAACTTATTTCCCATGTTACAAACACGGATTTTATAATAATTGGAGGCACTCGAATACGAGCTGCATAAGTGTCAATGATGAGAAAATGCTTGTAGTGTAGGAGGATACAAGAAATATGAATGCAAGTCCCATCACCAACTCCAACCTCTAGAGTTTTGGTGTTTGGAATGGATTTGCATCTAGTCTCACGTGTATTCCATGGTGATAAAAAACAATAAAGATATGTGTCTCTTGTCGATCACATGGAGTTGGAGGCATAGGTTACACGACTATAATCCATATGACTTTGCGATGGAAATTGAGGACAAAAGGATATCAAAGGGACGACAAGGATTAAATTTAGATATCGACAATTGTCATGTATGCAGGGCCTCCCCCTAGTGATGTAAGCAAGAGATGAGATCCCCTGCTCAAATACGAACTTTCAGATGTTAGGGAGTGATCAACAACCCAAAATACAATAGGGACCTTCCTTGTTGAGCTGACAAATCAAGAAGTAGAACCATCGAGGAATGGTGAGTGATCACCAAGGTTTCGTAACGTATGAAAATCATGGGAGTAAATAGATTTATATGCACATGAACGTATTTGTGTAAATGTAAATCGTGAGTGTAAATGGATTTATACGTATAGGAGCATATTTGTGTTACCTGACAACATGATGCAAATCAAAGAACATGTATAAGTGTCTGGGTAAAGGTGTAAGGTGTAAAATATGGCATTTAATTCCATGCATATGTCATGTAGAATATATATAGTAGCACAAGATAACCAAAACCTAGAGTTCGAGTGGGACTTATGTTAAAACATTTGTGATGTGTCCCACGTCGACCACATATATATGTATATTGTTGTGGATGTGTATAGTGAGGTTGTGATCTATGTGTATGCATGAAACTATTTATATATGTAAGTATAATATTTACAAGTCTCACCTTACATATGGGATTTACAAGTCTCACCTTACATAGGGGATTGTTGCATTGGAGGTGGTTTATAGATGTGGGCTTGTGCAACTGCAATTTTTTCATAAGATAGGAGTTGTCTTTAATGTGACTTTTTGAGGTTTCTGGTGGATTTTATGGCCGAAATCCGACTGAAAAAATTGATTTGAAATCTTGATTTGAGTTATTTAAACTGGTTTTTTTACTCTATATATGGATTCAACACCTGAAAACCCCTAGGGAACTTGGATTGTGCAGATTTTACCCATCAAGCTTGTGATTTCAATGAATTCCTGTCAGATTTTGGACAAATTAGATTGGAAACTTCCACCAAAAAAGTTTCCAAATAATCCCATTAAAGACAACTCACATAAGATATGCATGGTAGGTATGTAAAAGTGATCACTAATATGCTTAGAAAGATAACGCACTATTATCATAGGAATTTGAGACTCCATGTCTTGTTAATGCATATTAATACACATAGGTTTACATTCAAATGTACGTGAGGAATAAAACATGTCACAAGTCGAGAACACTTATACAAAAAGACAACATGTGGATCCAATACATATAAATAAATACAACTAAGTCATGGTGAATGTATGTGAGGGAACGTGATAGTATATGTATATATATGTATATATCTATTTCATATTAGACAACACACACAAAGAAAAGGATTACATAAAGGATCACAACTCTCTCTCTCTCTCTATATATATATATATGTGTGTGTGTCTGTGTCTGTGTAAACAATTATGAACAAAATTGTAGCGCACAGGTAGGATTAGAGGCACTGTAAGGAATGATTAAAAAATATATATATCCTTTTTCTCTAATAGTACCAAAGAATTTGCATAACTTAGTGGACACTTCATTGATATAAGTGGGGTGTTTACATATGAATCCTTATGAGAGGGTTTCCCTTCGGGTATCCTCCCATATTTGGCCTTAATTTTTTAATCTTGAGATATTGATCTTGTTGTTGTTCTTTGGATGTTATGTTTTATGAGTTCCTTCGATTCCTGGGTACCAACAAACGCGCACTATAAACACTAGAACCTTTATTCTAGGGGTCAGTCCCATGGATCCTATGTTGGGTATGTGTTATATTCTTTGCATGGCTACCCCAACACATTTAAATTGCATTAGGAATAGTGGGGGCATTAGGGGTTTAGGGGAAAATACCCTAGAAAAATTTGGGCAGGGCTTTGAATCCATTTTTGGTAGTTTTCAACACATGGTTTTAGCTTTTAGAAATTTTGTGGCCTATGGTGGTTTAGCCCATGGTTTTTTAGTTTCAATTAAGCAACTACAATACTAATATAGTATAAATGGATTGGTGATTCATAGATGACGAGGGATGTATATATTGTATTGCAATACTATAATAAGGAATAAACTAAAAGATATTTATTTTCCTAGTTTGGATTTCCATGTTAAAATCTCTATGTTAATATGTGTGTTCTCCATCACATCTTTTCTGCTTTATTAAGAATCTATTTGTAGCAATCAATTGTACAAGCTTAAAACCTACATTTGGTATTAGGGATGTTTTGGCTTCAATTGGATGTTTTTTTGGTTAAAGGGTTTTGCTCGAGCCTATTGTAGACTATCATATTGGGATATATGTAGAATATGTTCTTGTGGTGAAGGAAATGACAAGTAGTTCAAAGATAGAGATTTACAAATTCAATGGGCATATTTTTGAGTTGTGGAAGCTGAAAATGGAAGATTTCTTGGTGGACAAAGGTTAGAAGATCATTGTGGATTTGTGTATTGCACTAACAAGGATGTTGTTAGAAGAATGGACAAAGTTATATCGAAAGGAAAACATCACAATATGGTATTGTCTCTCAGATTCATTATTATCGAATGTTTCAGGAGAGGCTATAGTAAAGGCATCGTGAAACAAGTAAGGGACTTTGTACCAGTATTTACCTAGTGAAAAAATTGTTCTTACAGAAAACGTTGTACTAAAACCGACGATGAAGGATGGACACTTGGTAAAATAACATTTAAACGTCTTCAATACTGCACTATATTAAGATTTCAAATGAAGAAAAATGTATGAGTTTGTCGTGTTCTTTACCAGTATAGATCCATTTTAACCAAAAATCTAGCAAGCATCGAGAGGGATCAAATCTCGTGAGGTGAAAACCTATTTGGGAGTGCACAACTTGAAGAAATGTTTTCACCTCGGCATATTTGACCTCTCTTAATGCTTGATATATATGTGTTTATGATAGATATATACTAGTTCATTTTATATGCATATGTGTATATCATGTGTATTTTTTCATTTTTTTAAATTGCACATTTGCATGCATAAATTGATTGAATGCCTTGAAAACCCCCTTGGTCACTTGAATTGTGTAGACTATATAGCTTAAACTTGTAATTCCAACAATTTTTTTTGGATTTCAAACAAAAGTAACCAAAAAAATATACATGAAAAATGACCGAAATATAGAATAGTGAGACTACTTGAAATGTTTTACAAATTATTATTTTTCAATTACATTATATAAAATATACATATTTGATATTGGAATATTTTAATTAACATGGACATTGAAATATTTTATTTATAAATAGCATTCACCATGCTAAAGTATTTTATTGTTATTAATATATTTTTAAATACACTTCAATATTACTTAACCATGCATTTTGAAATATTTCATTTATGAGTCATATTGAATTTTTTTATTGTTATTAATATTTTATAAATGCCACATATGTATTTAATATTAAGAATTAAAGGAATGTACATGACTCTCTTATTAAAAACTAATTACATTTTTTACTTTCAATTACTTCTTTTTGCACATTGAAATATTTTATTATGATCAACCTTAAAATAATATTTTTTTTCTCTTTCTACACATAGATAAAGTTGATATTAAATTATATTAATTAAAATGGATATTTAGATGAAGTTGATATTGAAATATATTGATTAATATTGATATTATACTTTATTTAAGTTCTATATTTTTTTATTTTTTAAGTATGAGAAATACATCTTATGATATTTTTACTTTTAATTACTTTTGTTCTCTCTAAATTT
Source organism: Pinus albicaulis (assembly GCA_034641835.2). Taxonomy (NCBI): domain Eukaryota; kingdom Viridiplantae; phylum Streptophyta; class Pinopsida; order Pinales; family Pinaceae; genus Pinus; species Pinus albicaulis. Next base: position 666,561,800 of record CM076583.1, read on the forward strand.
TATATCAAGTTATGTTACTTAACATGGATATTGAAATATTTTATATAGTTGTGAGAGAGAGAAATATTTACCATATGTTTGTATTAACAATAAACAAAAGAGGACAATGAGAATGCAATTATTGATATTTTATAACGATTTTAATTAGAATATATATATGTGTGTGTGTGTGTGTGTGTGTGTGTGTGTGTGTTTTTATTATAGTCTACATTACTTATATACTTAAAGAATATTTTATTTTTATTTCATACATGTCAACTTTACGTTGAGCACCGGCAAATATCACACATCACCCTCATACCAAGATGTAGAGTGCATCGTTGGGCACAAAATGAATATGATCATGATTCATAGATTGAGAATGATCTTCATCATCCACCTCTAGGGAAGATTTTATTTAACATATCATCATTTGAACTCACTAGAACAAGCATCCTTAGAGTTGAAACTACTACATGTGAAGGAGAATCCTCACTAAATAATTTAAAATATTAGGAATCTCTATCGACCTATACCACTTTATTATTCCAATGGTGTAATGGAAGACTAGGAAGTCAAACTTGTTGTACCCTTGAGATGTTCCCAACTGCGTAGAAACTATGCCAAGGCATATTAAACACACTCTGAGCCTCAATATGGCTCTTGGGCTAGAGGAGGTAGCCCTCAATTATTAATTATAAAAAAATCCCACTATCACTAAGCAATAGTTTTCAACATTTCAGCTCATAAATGCATGGTATAGAGTGGTAAGAAATAGTAAAGGGTTGAAGGTATATTGACAGTAGACTATAAATAAAAGTTGTAAACCTCTCAGACCAAATTCCTTTCCATTGGGCACCGAATCTCAAATATGATAGTGCAATAGCTAATAGGTGGTAGGCGCAAAAGAATTAAAGAAGAACAATGAAACTTGGATCTAATAGAGACTAAGGAAATCTTTGTCGGTCAAGATGAGGAAGAGTGATTTTGATGGGCATATATAAATGAAACTAGTAAATGAACAAATGCAAGAGTTGGGCATGATAATGAATCCAACATCTAAACACTTTTAAAAATAAATTGCAGGTATAGTAATATACTTATCAAATAAATGAAGACATAGTTATAGTAGGGGAAGGAGTACCAAATTGTTATCTCATAAAAATATATATTGAGAATTAAAATAATGATTGAAAAAAAACACGTGTGAAGTAAAAGAGAAGCTTAATATAGTAAAATGAAAAAAATAAGGGCTCCAAACATTGGAGATGTGTATCCATAAAATTCTTTGACTCAGAGAATTACAATATGGCCCCTCGAGCTCATTACAAACCACGGAGTCCTAGGTTTCCAAAAAAAAAAAAATCCTCCTTTCCCTTCTATTATTTACTTTTTCTTGCTCAAATGCAAATTCATGTCATGAAATATGCAAATATTTTCTAAATATAGTTGTCAAGGCAAAACTACTTGGCTTCCATGAAATGCAGTCAAGCTAATGAAAATTGGTTTCCAAGTTATATTAAATGTGGTTGATCCATTGCAAATGCCTCCAAATATGAGCACATTTCAAGCCTCCAAATGCTAACAAATTCCTCAAGAAATGGAACAGTTCCCTTGATTGATAACTTACCTAATCATATACATAACCGACTTCCCTAAATTTTTAGGTGTTGGATTTTTTCTTGGTGTTATGATGTCCTCTATATAACTTCCAGTCCCCATGATACAACGAGTTGTTCCTAAAAACAAGGATAAAATATGTATGAAGTAAATGTTTGACCATATCTTGATTTTCTTAGAAAACTTATGTTGTATAAGTTGTAACAAAAATGTTCCCCACACCAAAAAAAAATTGTATCTACTCAATTAAAGATAAATTCATCCAACATCATTACCAAACCCCACTTTTCAAATTAAACCCACAATAAAAGCATGAGGTGAGAAGTTCCTTGTCATATAAGAAACAACCTTAAGATTGAAGAGTTTTGTGCATTATCAAATGGTTGCTTCATTCTAATATAATGTATTCTACACACAATGATCGAGCATACTTCAACATTATTGCCTTACTACCCTTTCCTCTTGTGGCTTGATTAGTATTAATTACCACTATTGTCAATGATCAAGCATGAAGTTTTGCTACCATTTTTTAAACTACTCAAAGTTTCTTCAAAGAAATATATCATGGGCCATGATGTGAAGCACTAAAAATTGGCACTAATATTGAAAAACTTAGTCGTGACCTCTTCATCGCTCATCACGGTAAGGAGAATAACTTCAAAAATAGAAAACACTAAAATGATATGCATGACTATCAAAATCATATAAAATATGTAGATACTCTATTCCTCCCTACCAAAATACCCTCAAAAGATTTTGTTTAATCATGTATAAAAACTCAAAACAAGAAAATTTCCTTGCAAGTTCATATAAATAACACCATGAATAAAACATAAACATCCTTCTTTAGACCACATTAAGCCAGCGTGAGCTAAAGTCTCTATTGTTGATTGAAAATCTTTGTGCCATAATAGTTTGACCACATACTAACTCTGGCAATGCCATCCATGAATTTTGGAAATTATCTCTCTGGTTCAAAAAGTGCCTATGATTGATATTAACAAAAAGTGCCTATGATTGATATCAAAAATAGTATCTGACCTTGTACGTAATATCTACCTTCAACGATAGAGGTCATATCTAGACTGTTATTCAACCATTGTCACAATGTCTCAATTCCAAACCATCTATGTATACATATTAACAATAGTCAAAATCTTGTTTCGATGCATAGATTGTGCAAGATAAAGGTGGGAAAAGAAGAACTTACTCTAAGAAACATGGTGTTGTGAGGTAATCATGGCATGCTTTAAAAGAAAAAAAAAATCACCAGTTTGAAGGCAGCTTTCTAAAATATATAGCAACAATTGAAATTCTTATAAGGGTAAACATGTACTCTACTAAAGAAAATTCCAACAATCACGTGACATCAATAACTAGAATTGTAATTTTGTAATGTAGTACCCTCCAAAATTGCTTGTTTCGTTAGAATTATTTCTAAAAGCGGAAAAGTATGCCCTTCCCGAATTTGCTTTTGGGGAGCCTACTAACGTGTTATGCAAAAATATGTGTGAGACTATACATGGATTTCACTTGTGCTTGGCACTTGGAAATAACACTTGACCTGGACTTCGACAAATTAAGAGGTTTGGTTGATTTGAAATATAAAATTGAATATTGGATTCAATCCTAGTCCATATTTTAAAAAACATTGATAACCTGCACCTGGGAGACTTGGCCTTGTTCACCAGTGGTTTAGCCGCATGATTTAACTCTTAGGCACATGATTTGAGCTTAGGCTTAGTGAATGGAAGCACGGTTGGTTTGGATTCTCGACATAAGTAAGTATGAATCAAGTATTTGATCGACTTAAGAGATGATGAAGAACCTAGATAAAGTCTAATTTTATAGAACACACTATAATTAAAATGTTTTTTTTGGTATTTTTAATGTTAAGTTTGAGGTTAATGTTAAGCATTCTCATTACGAAAACAATTGGAAGGTAAGCTAGGAATAACTAAAATGTTTTTTTTGGTATTTTTAATGTTAAGTCTGAGGTCAATGTTAAGTATTTGATCGACTTAAGAGATGATGAAGAACCTGGATAAAGTCTAATTTTATAGAACACACTATAACTAAAATGTTTTTTTTTGTATTTTTAATGTTAAGTGTGAGGTCAATGTTAAGCATTTTCATTACGAAAACAATTGGAAGGTAAGCTAGGAATAACTAAAATGTTTTTTTTGGTATTTTTAATGTTAAGTGTAAGGTCAATGTTAAGCATTTTCTTTACGAAAACAATTGGAAGGTAAGCTAGGAATCTCAAATCGACACACTTTATAATTCGAAGGATAGAAACCACATGTGAGAATAAATAGATTGAAATTTTGAAATAAGAGAAAAATGTATGTTTTTTTTTTTTTAATTTGGGAAAATTTAGTAACAGATTTATTTACATTGAGCTTAAATTAAAAATGTTATTCTAAGAGATGAGAAATAAAGTAAAATATTCATATAATCATGCATCATCTTGCAACAATACATATCAATTCAATGATTTTGTTTTAAAGACAAACGGGTAATTTTAATATATTCATTACCTTTTATGCACTTTGCAGATACGGAATATTATTTAACTATCCAACTTCATAAGAATTTTTATCCATTACCTTATCTCATTATTATGTTATTAACTATTTTCCAAATGCATACATGAAAGTATAAAAGTTTAGTATATATTTATGCAACAGAGTGTAGTCATTAAATTATTCATGAGACAGTAAATTATAAATATAGGCTACTACAAAAAATAGAAAAAATAAAAAATAAAAATTGAAAATTAATTCAAACCAGGACAAATATAATAATTCAATATTAATTTAGGTCAATGAGAATTTACATAATGTTTCTTAGTGCATATGTTTGGGATACAATGTTGAATGGTTATGAAAAGATGATTGACAAATGAATTATAATTTTCTTATAATGTTAGAGCAATGAAAGCAATACTAAGTGGTTTGCTTGAATCTGAGTTTCTTAAAGTCATGCACTGCAAAACAACCAAAGAAATATTGGATAAGATGATGAGTTTCCATGAAGGTGATAGTAAGTAACTTAAAGCCAAACTCCAAGTCTATAGAATGCAATTTGAATTGTTAAAGATGAATGAGGATGAGAATATAGCCATATTATTTCTTCGAGTGGATGAAATAGTTAACACCATAACAGGACTTTATGAACCTGTGGATGATTCCTTTGTAGTTCAAAAGGTGTTGAGATCTCTTCCTGCTAGATCCAATGTCAAAGTACCAACCATTGAAGAGATGCAAAATATCAACACATTAACATTGAATCAATTGCATGAAACATTGACTTCCTACGAAATGAAAACCTCAAAAGGCAGATCTACATCAAATAAAGCAACCTTCAAAGTTGATAAAAAGACAAAGAAGAACAAGAAGTCTACAACTATGGATCTGATGAAGAAGAGACCAAGTTTTTCATAATATTGAATAAGATCTAGCAAATTCAAGGGTAAGATTCAAATTTTTAAAATGATAAAGAGAAAGAGTGATGAAGTTCTTATTCCATTAATAAGTCATTTATAAATCAAGGTATGAGAGAGATTTGCAATTCCTTTGTATCTCAAAACCATAATTGAAGCTCTCTCTCTCTCTCTCTCTCTCTCTCTCTCTCTACTTATTTTTTTATGCATACTTTTAATTATTTCATATAAAATCCTTATTACACATTCACATTCTCCACATTAAAATGTTAATACATGTCCCCCACATTTGGAAATAGAAAAAATATATCCTTAGGATATAATCTCTCTCTCTATATATACACACACATTGAATTATTTTTATATTTGTTAAGATTCAACAAGATGATGAGCTTAGTGGAAAGAGTCGCCTTCACTAAGTGGGCCCACAGGCTATTTTTGGCGCAAGTATATTTTTAGACATGATGATCATATTTCAGAAGTTGCGGGATGATATTTGTGGATGGTTGATCAAGTTGGAAAAATAGATGAAATTCTATTTTTAGAATATTGGGCGAAGTCTATTTATAGATCGTCAGTCTAAAAATAGATGCATGTCGATTATTATTAGCTCTTAATAATAATCAGACTCTAAACAACAACTTATTCTCTTGGAGCACTTCAGTTCAGTGCACAAATAACATTAGACGACGAAGGAATTATGCTATTCCTAAGTTCTTGGAGCTAATGCATGGAGGACTCAGTTAGAACTCCAGTGGCAGAGTTATGACACAGTTGGAAGAAGTAGTTATGGAGTTGTATTTAGTTTAACTCGGTTAGACTTAGTTGATCTAGTTGTATCTAGTCTAACTGATTGATACACTAGTGAGAGTGGAGTGAATTAATTAGTTAATTAATTTACAAATAATAACTCATTAATCAGGCTGAACCTTGCAGTTTAACTACGGTCCATGGGGTTTCGGTGGAGATGGTGGAGATAGGTGAAAGGGAGCAAGATAGACTATACATTTGTGACTATAGTGATGCATTGACGGCATCTGATTGCATTACACACTCGGTGGAGATTCCAGCATGATTGTGATCAGGGGATGGAGTTTTTGAGTGCTCGATTATTCTTTAGCGAGAGGGTGCGCGGTGGAGGCGGGGGCTAGCGGGGAGGCGAGAGATCGGTGCATGGATTTGCAAGATTAGGTCTGATTAGTGTATGACGATTGTACTGTACTGAGAGCTTGTGATAAGCTTTGTATGTTTGTATGAGATTTTCATATGATCTCCATGTTACATAATATATAGTTGGGGTTTTCAGCTTCAAGCTTTCCCGGTTAAAAACTGTGTTATGTGCGATTGAATATTTTTTGTTTATGCTTCACATGTGTGTGCAATTAATTTTTCCACAAAAGATTAACAAGTGGAATAGATTCAGTATCTTGCATAAAGTTAAATAGTGTGAGATCAGGTGGATCTTGGACATATGCATGCTTAGTGCATATAATTTCTACAATATTAATATTTATTTTTGTATGCATACATTTAATTATTTGTATTATTAATATATTTTTTTAAATGTTACGTATCCATATTAAACATTGAAAGAATTACAAATCTCTCCCATACCTTGAATTAGAAAGAACCTATTAATGGAATAACAGTTATCTCACTCTTATATGATTCATGCAAACAAATTTGCTCTACATGCATATTAAAATATTTTATTTATAACCCCACGTTAATTGCATCCCACTAGCAATGGAAAGTGAAAATATAAGAAAAAATTTAATCTAAATTACTTTATTTATATTATTTAATATGCACATTGAAATATTTTGCATAGTAAAATATTTTTTTTTGTTAATATATTTTTGTTTTAAATATTACATGTAAAATGAATATAGAATCAATAATATTTTTTTTTGTCAACTTCATATTAAGTAGTGAAGAAATTACATATGTCCCTCATACTAAAAATATATATATATATTTTTTACTTTCAATTACTTTATCTCTTTATATAAAGTTGATGTAAAATAAGATGTAAATTGAAGTATTTTATTTATGGACGACATTATTTTTTTTTTTTGTTATTACTATTTTTAATTTGTTAATGTAATTATATTTTATTATTTTAAAATGTAACGCTACAACATCCCCTCCATAACTAAATAGGTTCTTTATACTCTTGATCAGGGTGGAAACCCAAGGTTGGAAGAGGGAGGTGACAATGTGTTTAATGATCATGGAAGAGGGATGATAATGCCTCTATAACCACTGCCACAAGCAATAGAGGGTGGCGACGTAGCCATACCAACCTCCAATTGTCCCAACCATGCATTGACATTATCCTCACACACCTGTCCTTCATGAGAAATATTTGTTTGATGATGACCATTTAGATGAATCATATCCATTTTTTTTATGGTTTTAGCAATGGATTGGATTTTTCTTTTGAAAATTTGCACAGAGGAGCTCAGTGAGGATTTCTCTCGACATGTTATTCCATGTTTCTTCTATCCTGGTTGAACGGGCTGCTTATGGTCCTCCTCACCTATTTTCCCCTTTCCCTGAGTTGCATAATATCCTCCCAAGGTCCATAACTTGTCTCGCTCCTTAATTTTAACTGCTCCTTCAAGAGGAAGTCTTTCACTATGGAAAAAGCAGACAATCTATGAGGAAAATGTGCATGAAGCAACAGGGATTTGTAGGTGGTGGAACTGCAGGTCTCCATCATGCACCAAAATCTTCAGCCTGAGAGTCCTTGGTGGTAATTCGATCTTGAATCTACAAAATTTTATTAAGGCATGGTTGGCTTATTTCACTATTACAATCTATTGTAAATAAGTCAACTTTACAATTGTCGAAATAGGGAAATAAATGTGTGAAATCAGGATTTTCCTTCTGCAGTATGATACTTGGGTCCCCCTTGTGCCTTGGGTAGCCTCTATCATTCATAGTGTTACTCCTACCTCCTTCGACAATTCCCAAATCCATGCACCTTATGCTCTCCAACTTGAAATTCATTTACAATCACCCTTACCTAGAATTTACACTATCGAAGTTCCCACTGCTAGACTTGGCCATATACATTTGAAGTCCTAACCTCACCCATACGTTGTTGCTTCCATGCTTGATAGCTCCATTGTCATGTAAAAGATCCAAATCACATAGAGGCTCCTCTTCTCAGGTAGAAGGGAGCGCTCGAGGAAGACTTCAAGCTCATAAGGTAGCATGGAGATACCATTCTCATACCCATGCTCCTATACAACAAGAAATCGACTATGATGATGTTGAATTTCATGCTGACCGTGAAAATAAAGTTGATGAGGAAGTCTTGGCCTCTATAGTTGAGTGGGTTCCAAATTCGGGCCACACTCAGGGGTGCCAAAACAATATATATATATATATGCAATTGAATTATACTAAAACATGAAATTTTTCATCACCAAAATCTTGCTAGAGCATAATGAAGTTCACAAGGAGATATTATTACAAATTGATGAACTACAAATGGAGCACGGGGATCTCGATTTAGAACATCATGAGATTTCTACCAAGCTAACCAAAATTCAACCATTTTTGTATCAATGTAGGGGCCCTCCCTCACAAGGGACCCATGTTGGTCCTATTAATGTCTCCACATCTTCATAGATCCATGCATGTTCATTTCTCTGAAAATTTTAGTTGTTTGTGAGTCATGTATAAGAATAGTGATCTTGTGATTTCAGGAACATCTAAGTTAGTTTATTTTGGTATTTATCCAGATATTATTTTTTCGGTTAAGTACTAGTACAAGCAGTATATTATGTTTATCATATTTTGGACAAAATCTATACTCTTTCGATGTTAGTATGGTTTTGTTAGTTTTTATGTTCAAGGTAGCAGTGAACATGTATTCTAGTCTCTATGATGTCTAAGAGGTTAAGGAACATTATATCCCAAAACCCAAAAAAAATGTTTCGCGAGAAAAGACTTGGATACACCTTAACTAAATTAATTAGCCAATAATTAAAAAGTCCATGAGTATAACTTATGAAAATTGGTTAATTAGAATGAATTAATTAAGGCAGTTTGATTATTCTATAGAGGCTTCTATTGATGAAGTAAAATTTATATTAGTAATCGGTTGAGATGTAATCATGGTCATTGAGATTCCAAATGGAAATTATAAGAGTAGGTCAAAGGGTTTGGAGAAGGCATAGAATCAATTGTGAGTTGAGAAATTTGACTACCCAGTTGTAGGCATTCAACAAGGATGCAATCGAAGCTAGGGAAATCATCGGAGACAAAGGGATTAGTATAAATTTGAGAGCAGGATTCTGGAGGAATTTTCCTCAGTATTTTCTAGTGTCTGGAAGATAGGAAGAGGAGGTTGAATTCATCTGCAGAGGAGGTTGCTACAACTAGTGTGAGTAGCAATATTTCCTAGTCTGAGTTGTTGGAGGAGCCACGTTTTAGTTGCTAGGTATCGGATTAGTGTCCCAAAGGAAAAATGAATGGGTTTCAAAGGAAAAGGGAGATAGGATGAATTCCATGAAGGTGATTTTGGGGTTGTACTAATTTTTTGGAGGCAGTCATATGCATTTCCAGCCAGGAAATGCAAGTTTCCAGGAAAGAGCCCCAGATTGAGTTGTTGAGGGATACATGGTGTCTCTGGTTTATTTTTCCAATAGATATTGTCGGAAATTTTCTAGAAAGGAAAGAAGATCATTGTAATATTGAATTTTTGAAGATAATAATAAAACCCTCATATCTTGCACTGGTTTTTCCTTTGAGGTTTTTTCAGGGACATTTGTCCAAAAACAATGGCGTCATATTTTTGTGTGTGTGTGTGTGTTCATATTTTCTCAGTTCCGGTTTTTATATTCCACAAAAATTTTAATTTTGAAGAATACAATAGTTATTTAATCATTATTTGTCGAATAAAAATTCTAAAGACAAATAATATGTAGTAGATAGAAGATTAAACTCCAATTTATTGCATTCATGTAAATTTCACAAGTTTCCCTTGTTGTTGACCATCATGGAAGGGCTAGATTTTTATGTATCTCTTTGATAAATGAATGAAATAATTTAACTTACAAAAAAAGAAAACGATGCTTTATAATCCAAGTTATGAGGGAGATTTGTAATTCCTTTAAAGCTTAATAGAGAGTTGGTATGAGACATTTTTAATAACAAAAATAATTCACTCTATGTGTGCGTATGTGTGTGGAGAGAGAGAGAGTGAGAGAGAGAGAGAGAGAGAGATATTTTCTATCACATGGATAGATGCTTTCTACTTCCCAATATGAGTAAAATGTTTCAATGTCAACTATGTAGATATTATCCAAAACAATTGAAAATAAAAGAAATTATTATAGTTAAAACATTTTGTGAGTATGTTGCTCAAAATTAAGGAGATGTGTAATTCCTATTGTCAAATATTTTCCCATGAAAATTGTGTAAAATACTTTAATTGTCCAACATTTTAGGTGGACACACCATCCATCATGTGTAATTATTTCCATACTCATAGTCGATATATTGGTTGTGTATGTGTACTACACCAACATAAATCCATGTTAACCTAGATCTATCAAGTGCCAAGACAGATCAAATTTCTCGAGGTACAAAACTTTCCTCAAGTTTTTCACTATAAAAGAATTGGTTTGCACCTTAAGAAATAAATATAGTGTTAACATGGATCTATGTTTTTTTAATACCTTTTATTCTTTATATTAAATTGACACACAAATCCCACAAGGAAAAACTCAATTAGAGATCGCCATGTTATGAAATGTTATATAAATTGTGAGATTCAAGGTTCAAATCTCCCATGGGTGTTTAACCCACATAAAAAATAAAAAATAAATAAATACAAATAAAATAAAATAAAAAATTAACACATAAAAATTACAACACTCTCATTAATTTTATGTACCTGATTTTAATTGAAACTTCAATTTTATTTATTTATTTTGTGAATTAATTTTGTATTGTCTCAAAAATCAAAATATCATTACATCCAATAGATATTCATGTTCAAACTAAGATTTATGTAGGTGATATAAATCTAGCGCCTGGGAAACCAGATATATTTATTAGCTACCCACGATAAATTTTGAACACAAATTAACATCATGTAGAAATAAATTGTCCTATTTGAAGTAGATTTACTAAAAAACATAATAGAGAAATACATAGAAAAAGCATCATTCAAATGAAGTCAACAGATCAGGATTTTTGGAGATGGATTCCAAGGTGATTGTGAGTTTATCCTCACTCTAAAGGTGTCTCCCTAGGTGATCTAATCTAGCATACAAATGATCTAGCCAGTAACATTGATTCCACTAAGCATGTTTGATGTCCTCTACAACTTGAAATATGTTGTACTTTTCCTCTTGTTTTTATTTCAACACTCGACCCAAGATGGTTTTCAACTACCAACGTAATATTATATAGTTGAGATATTTATTTCATCTTCCCTGTTATTACCAAGGTTATGAACACATTGGGAAACCTCATGAATGATGTCAGAATCTGAAAAGGCTTATTGGTCAACAACATATAGAGATTCTGGATGATGAACTTTAGAGTAAATTATGTGGAGATGCCAGATTGTATATTATTGTGAACTCTTCTCCTTGGTCCTAGGACCATGATCTACCTTGAGGGACTCGACCACCCTCTCCCTAGAAATTGTGCATGCATTGTCAATGCATGATGACTAGGAACAAATAAAACTAGAGACCAAATAATAGGCACCAAAATTTTCAAAGGGAGATATTTGGGTGAAAAGAGGGAGCTAAGAGATTGAACCAAAATAAAGGGGGAATTCAAAATAGACTATCCCAACATAATCGACCACAACTAGGGGATACAAAAATAAGAGGGGGCTAATAGGTTGGACATAAGGACATACTCTGTGACAAACTCCATAGGAAGAATGACCAAAGACCACCAGTACAAGTTCACCCCAGGCATGAACTAAAAACAATATAATAAACTGTATAATAGTCGAAATGTAGATTAATAGGCACATATTTTACCATTAGTAAGGTTTTCATAGTCGTTAGCCACTTAAGGCATAGTGAGGAGCCAACTTCTCAACGTGCACTCTCAAAATGAGATCTAGGTTTGAAGGGTGCCACTAATATATGTAAATTATGTTGCCTAAGAGGAAATCCATCCTTTATGATGGTATTATATATACAACATTCAATATTAGCCATACCTAGGTGCCTGGAATCCCTCCAACCATTTTGATAACCCAAAATAACCCAGGCCCAAAAATGAAGATAAATGGGTTCCAAAGCATGCAATCTGACTGAAGAAGTCCCATGGGAAGGACTTCACTACCATGCACAAACCTCCCCGTTGGGTGCCAGTTTTTCACTTATTTCCTACATTTGTTTCCCCTATTTTACCTCATGACTATAGCCATTGGAACTATCTTTGCCTCTTTTTCCTACCTTTCTATCTTAACTTGTGTTGTTTCACCTTATTTTCATTACCTTGCCATTTCATCAATTATTATGATGTATCATGTATTTTTATCACTAACTGGGGATGAATGGATGGAGAATATATATGGTATTTTGTTGTCTTTCCATATTCTATTTGTAGCACAAAGGATCTAGAGCACGCGGCATATAGGAGAAGTTAAAGGTGCGCTATTACAACACGACGTTGTTACACCATGCTGTTATAGACCCGCTGGTGAACTGTTTTTATGGCTATACCACTGACTGTATCTCATCAACTCCTGATGTTGACTTGTCCTCTAGTTGTTATGCTACAGTTGTGATTTATCGTGATAGCTATAGAAGTTGTTAAGTATTGTATTTTTGGATAATGACCTCTAGGTGGTTTTGATTGTAATCTATAATTTTCCAGTTAGAATTTTATTAAGAAGTGGTTGTAACCATATGTATTCTATTTTTATCAGCATGAGAATCATAAGATTCTCATGACTAATCCATCCCTCGTTTTTCTGAGATGTAACCACTATATATTTCTCGACCCTTGAGGTCGAAAGGTTAGCGGAGAACAACATTACTTTGGCTCTGTAATTTTGATCATATTAATACAAGTTATTCTATTATTGTTGTTACATGCATCATCTGATTTAGTTTCCATTAAGTTCTTTCTCTACCTGCACCCTGCTAGGGAGGAAGGGCCCTCCTCTTTAGTAGGGATTGCAGTGGTTAAGGTAGTTTTGTATATATATTTCTATTTGTTTTGTATATCAGTGGAAGTGATGTTGCTGTTGTTATTAGCTGTGAATAGATCTGCTTCAATTCCAATATTTTATATGTTGTTACACATGTGATATTAGATATACTAGCTGGGTAATTGTTGTGTGGCGCGCTAGGAAAAATTAACTGAGGTGTGATCACAATTTTGTACATCATTTTATTTCTGCATGAATGATTTCTTTCTAGCATTTACTTCAGCAACGATTTCCTTTATTTGGATTTGCTTTTGGTTTGATGTATCGGCACAGATAGTGCGGCTATCATTGAAATAAAAGACGTCCCTGGATTGATAATATATGTGTATTGTTTTAGTCATTTGACAGTGATTAATACAACCCAACATTTTGGCACCATTTCTGGGGATGACAGTGATGATCCAGTCAACCAGATTTGTTTGTTAGAAGATAGAGTTTACTCAGTCCTCAATTTTCGAGCAGTAATACAAGAGGTAAGAACCTGCGCATCGCTCTAACATACCTGAGCGGGCTCACCAATGCTACACTGGGGCACTTAGAGGTGCAATTTCTGTGTGTTTTTTAGTGTGTCTCCAGCGACATAATTGTCGGGCGGTAAGACGAGAGGTAAGAACCTGCACATCGCTCTAACATACCTGAGCGGGCTCACTAATTTCTTGTTAGGAAACTTAGAAGTGAAAATTTTTGGGTGTTTTCTTTAGGGTGTCTTCAGCTATACAGTTTCTGGGCAGTAAGACGAGAGGTAAGAACCTGTGCATCGCTCTAACATACCTAGGCAAGCTCACCGTTGTAGAAACTGAAGCACTTGTAGGATGAATTGATACACATAGGGTCCATGTGTGCCAGTAGGATGATATAAAAATCCACAAACACCCCCCACTCTACTAACTATAGAAAATACGGGTCGTAAGAAGGAAAAGAAGAGTGCAGACTTGGGAAGAAAGACATTCTTTGGAGATATGATCTTAAGGGAATAAAAGGAATGGTCTACTTCATACAAATATAATAGGATGACAAAACCACAAAAAGAGGCTACTATATCAATGCCTGAGGCATTGGTGCCTTTCGTGTCTGGGCCTCACCACCCTTCGAACAACATATCCACTCCTAATATCAAGACTCCAGGTCTAAAACAATAGTGGAAAATCACTGATCAGGATCTAAGAATCGAAGGAAAAGGGGAGACCAGTGGGGAGCATCAGGGACCTGAGGAACATCATTTAATTGGTCATCATTTCGATGTTGGTAGTGCCATGAAATAGTTGGTCCTGGAAAAACCTCATCCTTTTATTTATCAATCTCTTGCACACTCTGAGGTCAGTTCATCCCATCAGGAAGAATTAGCCATGGGGGACGAGAATTTCAAGACAAATAACTCTGTTACTTTTGAATTCCCAATAGTAGTAACAAGGGATGAGGCTCCTATGAAAAATATTCCTTTGTCATCCCTACCATCCTTTTAAGGGATGGCTATTGAAGATCCTGATACCTTTTTATTTGAATTCAATGTGCTATGTAGAGGTTATGACTACACTTCAGATGCCCAGAAGATGAAATTATTTCCTGCTACTCTGAAATGAGTAGCATTAAGGTGGTTCATGAGACTTGGTGGTGGCACAATTCGAACCTGGAATGAAATGAGGGAGGTTGTTCTCTTTAAATATCAGGATTATGGTCGAGCCAGGGATTTGAAGGAAGAGATATTTAGAATTTCACAAAAGGAGGAGGAGAGCTTGGAAGACTATATGGAGCAATTCCATCACAATTTACAAAGGTCTAAGTTCAGTAACTTAGCCCCAAACATTTTGAAGCCAATATTCTTAAGAGGTATAAGAGATGACTGTCTAGAGCATTTGAATTTGTTGGGAAAAGGAGACATATTGCAAGAACTGCTTGAAGAAACAATGAAGCTTTGCCTGCGGAGCTTAAGAGGATCGGTCAAAGGGAGAATTTCAGTTCGGGACACTTCAGTCCGAATACAGAATTCCACAAGTGGAGGAGTTACCAGGGTCGAGATCGGAAATCTATTTTAGGATTTTAAAACAGATCTTCTTAGCACTCTCTCTCTACCCAAATCACTGCGATGCAAAGTTAGAGAGAACACGATCGGAAAGTGAAGAAACCTTAGAAATATTATATCCCGATGCAAAAAAAAACATTTGGAAAAGAGAATGCGGCGGAATAGCGTCATCACATGCAATATCTGTGAATTGGCACATTTTACGAATCAATGCCCTGAAGGCTATACTTCAATAATCAAGTGAGCATGCCCAGTCTTCTTATTTCATCGGATCAAAGAGACCATGGCAGCCACGACCTACAGGTATGCCTCCAGTTTTTTCCTCTTTTTATCCTTGGAATAATGTTTATAATAGTCAGAAATATCCATGGTAGTATCCTACTCCTTCCTCAACACAATTTCCTTCACCATGGAACTAGTGGCCTTCCCTCCACCCGATGCAATATCCTCCATCATGACCCAATCCTTGGGCAGGTGGAGAGGTAACAACGAGTCGGTAACCCTTGCACTACAAATGCAATAGTATTTACAACTGCCTTCTCTTGAAAATCATACACCTTCTTTCCGACCCCAATTACCTGTGCAACCTAACCCCAATTCGAATAATAAGGAAACCCGGAGCATAGATGCTCTGGTTACCTTCCAGACTTATCTTATTACTCCTGTTGAAATCAACGAGGTTTAGCTTCGATCGAGAAAAGTAATCAGACCTGAACATACTCCCATTATTACCGAAGAAAATGTGAGTCACCTAGAAAGGATATGGGTGATTCTGAGGCAGTTGTTACATGTAACAGCTAATACAACACCTGTTGTTACACCTATAGAAGCCAGCTCGGGAGGGTCTGTTGTTTCTACATCAACCAACCCGAGTAAGGCTAGTGCATTTGTGACAGCTGACTCAGTTGTTAACATTCAGGATCCTCCATACCCTCAACAATTAACTGAAACTAGGTGAGCCTCACAACCTGAATCCAAATTCCTCAAGGAACTTCAAAACTTGTATGTGTGGATTCTGTTGTTTTAGGATCTTAAGGAAGTACCTATATATG
This sequence comes from Pinus albicaulis, assembly GCA_034641835.2. Classification (NCBI taxonomy): domain Eukaryota; kingdom Viridiplantae; phylum Streptophyta; class Pinopsida; order Pinales; family Pinaceae; genus Pinus; species Pinus albicaulis. The sequence continues at coordinate 666,578,122 of CM076583.1, forward strand.
CTAAAACAATAAGGGATATGTGTGTCAAAAATCCTAGAAGAAAACCAAAAGACCTTGCTACTATCCATGTTATGGGGAAAATATATGATCTTATAATTGATCAGCCTTTGTTGACTAAATATAATGACCCAGGGATTCCTACAATGACTGGGCCATATTGATGAACAACCCATAACCAACACTTTTATTGATTTTGGGGCAGCCATTAATGTCATGACTAAAGACCTCTTTATCTCCCTAGGAATCCATGGACTTAGACCTACACCCACAATGCTTGAATTAGCGGATAGGTCCCATGTCAAGCCTTAAGGAATGATTGAATATGTTGTTATCACTATGTCTTCTTGGAATTATCCCGTTGATTTTCTAATTTTAAAAACCAAATGCAATCTGGGGGGTCATCCTTTAATCTTGGGAATACCATGGCTAGCCACTGCAGACGCATATATTGGGTGTATGTCTGGATCTATGGTGATATCATATGGGCAAGCCACTCAAAACCTAAACCTTTACCCCCTAGAAAAACCTCACATGGATTTGAGTAGTCCCTGGTGGGATGAATTTCAACCTGAATCTGATCTTTCCCTACCTCTCCTCACGCTTGGAAAAGCACAATACTTTAAGGATGAGATAGAGGATGATATAATTAATGGTTTTATTAGCAATTCACTCTCTGTTGCCTCCATTAGAGATCCAGGGGAAGAATATGAGGTAGATTATGTAATCATTGAACATTTGAAAACTACTCCACATACTACCAGTAGTCTCGTTGAAATTGAACCTGGGAAATGTTTAAACATTAATCCTAACCTGACTGCTGAACAAAACAGATTGTTGAAACAGCTGTTACAAAAATATAAAAAGGCATTTGCATGGGACTATAATGATATGAAAGGAATCCATCGTGGCGTATGCACTCACCGCATTTATCTTAAAGAAGATTACAAACTAGTTAGACAACCACAGCGCTGAATGAACCTCACACTTTTTGAGATAGTGAAAGAAGAATTGCAAAAACTCCTTAATGAAAATTTCATCTACCCCATTTCTGACAGCCAGTGGGTGTCTCCACTTGTCATATTTCTGTAAAAGAACGGGAATTGGAGAGTCTATGTAGACTATAGAGAGCTTAACAAGGCCACTGGAAAGGACAATTTCCCTTTACCATTCATTGACCAGGTCCTGGATACTCTCTCTGGGAAAATTTTTATTTCATTCCTGAATGGGTTTAGTGGCTATAATAAAATACAAATTGCCTCGGAAGACCAAGACAAGACAACCTTCACTTTCCCGTGGGTTACTTTTGCATACAGATTCCTTCCTTTTGGCCTCTGTAATTCGCCAATAAATTTTCAGAGGGAAATATTGGATATTTTTTCTGATCTCTTTAATGACTGTCTTGAAATATTTATGGATGATTTTACACCCTACGGGGATGCCTTTGAGACAGCATTAGTAAATTTGGAAAATGTGCTGGAACGTTGTGAACAAACTAATGTTTCTATGAGCACAGAGAAATGCCACATGATGACAGAGGGAATTGTGATGGGACATTTCATTTCTGCAAATGGAATCAAGGTAGATCCTACAAAAATTGAAGTAATCTCAAAAATACCAACTCCTAATACTCCAAAAGAGGTATGTAGTTTTTTGGGACATGAAAGGTACTATTGGAGATTTTTAGAAAAATTTTCAAAGATTGCATCTCCTCAGTTTTCCTTGCTCATGAAAGATGCAGAATTTGTGTGAACAGGAAAGTGTGAGTAGGCATTTCTAAAGTTAAAGAACTGTGTAACAACAACACCTGTTTTACGAGGACCAAACTGGAGATTTCCATTCTTTATCGCTACGGATTAATCTGACATAGTTGTGAGTATTGTTTTGGGGCAGCTAGAGGAGAAGAAACCTTATGCCATTTATTACATCAAAAAGAATCTAACTCCAGCATAACTCAACTACACAGTGACTGAAAAGGAATTCCCAACAGTAGCACATGTTATCAACAAATTTCGACACTACATCACCGAGTATCAAGTATTTGCACACACTGACCATGCTGCAATTCAATTTTTAATGAACAAACATGTTACTAATGGTAGAGTTACACGATGGTTATCATTGTTATAGGAATTTGATATCACTATTTTAGATAAACCCAGAAAGGATAATCTAGTTTTTTATTTTCTCTCTAGATTAACTATAAGTGATGACTGCACTGCCACTAAGGATTCTTTTCCAGATGAATATATTTTTCCATCTCTACTGACTCACCGTGGTATGCAGATATAACCAATTATCTTTCTACAGAAAAATTTCCACACCATTTATCTTCCAAAGAAAAGTGGAATATTATACAACAGAGTGCTACCTACTCCTGGATAGAGAGCAATATCCTTCACACTGGGCCAGACTTTCAGATTAGGTGATGTGTTAGAGAAGATGAGGTATTTGAGATCTTGAAGGCTTTTCCTGAGGAACCCTATGGAGGGCACTTTGCTAACAAAAGGACAGGATACAAAGTACTCTCAATAGGGTACTATTGGCCAACTATATTCCAAGATGCCAAGAAGTTTGTGAATGGATGTGATAGTTGCCAGAGGATGGGCCAGCCTCTGAAATCACTATGAGATGTCGTTACAACCTTAGATAATGATAGAACCATTTGAGAAATGGGCCCTGGAATTTGTAGGTCTAGTTAATCCTTCATCACAGAAAAAATCATACATATTGGTCTTCACCGACTATGTTACAAAGTGGGTCAAAGAAAAGGCACTAATTAGAGCTACGGAGTAGGTTGTTTCAAACTTCTTGTTTGAAGATATCTTTGTTCACTTTGGGATACCCAAGGAGATAATGACAGATGGAGGGACTCAGTTCACATCTCATTTGACCAAGAATTTGGTTGAGAAGTATGGAATTCATCACAGGATCACTTCACCTTATCATCCATAAGAAAATGGTCAAGTAGAAAGCACCAATAAAGTCATTGAGGGAATATTAACAAAGACAATATCCAGCCACCAAAGATATTAGGCCGAGAAAATTCCAGAGGTGTTGTGGGCTTACAGAACAACATGGAGGAATACTACATGCTTCTCACCATATTAATTGGTGTATGATAAGAATCCTTTATTCCCGATAGAGTTTGAGATAAATACATTAAGAAAAACATTGCAGGTTAATCTGGACTTAAGCACAACACAAAACCAAAGATTGAATTAGCTCAATGAGTTGGAAGAGAAATGGTTGGCTGCTATTCAACAGACAGACATCATTCAGCAGTAGAGAGCTAGATGGCATGATGGGTTTATTAAGAAGAATAATTTCCAGAAAGGAGATTGGGCTCTCTTTTATGATTCAAGGTTCAAGGATTTCAAAGGAAAGCTCTGCACCGAATGGCTAGGTCCTTATGAAGTAGACAGGGTCTTTGACAATGGTACTATACAATTGGTCACCATCGATAGTGCTAAGACACGATTACTGGTTAATGGGCATCATCTAAGGTTATATCATTAACCCGCTTCAAAGGAATCATTTGTTAACATTGTCACGGACTCTGATCTTCATGTTATAGCAGCAGGGGAACATTCCCCTGTGCAGCCTGAAATTTAAAATTCCAATAAGTGTAATAGTTGAAAACCACCCTTGTGGCAGCTGTTACACATGTTTAAAAAAAAAACAACATAATATATATATATATATATATATATATATATATATATATATATATAATAATAACAAATCTGACAGTGAAATTCTCTTTCCGGGGCGCAATCAAACAATTTGTAACAATTGAAAACCACTCCTGTGGTGGCTGTTACACCCATTTTTTTTCCCTTCCTAAAACATCATCTCTCCTTCCTGATACATTTTACAAGATGGTGTTATTCATTCAATTTTATTTATGTACCGATTTCTCCTAATCATCATGTTTTTTTTTGAAGAATAATCTGAAGGTTCTCTTGGTTGTTACACATGTAACAACCAACAGCCACGAACATTGTCTCTCATGTTTTGTTGCATGACAACAATAATTGTGCCAGCCAAGTGTGACTGCCACGATCACTGCAATCAGTACACCGCCAATTCAAAATCCTCCTCCATGTTGCTTCAGGTACGTCATTCAAAAGGTAACGTCATCATTTATGATTTGGTAATTAATGGAAAAAGTAATGATATTCTCGTGATGGTGGTGGGTGGCTGTCACCATTAAAGCAAGGGGGGGATATATCTTGTAATCATTGAAAAAATTTGTAGTCATAAACCATTATCAACTCTGCATGCACCCAATTAATAGCACAATCTCCAATAATGACTAAATCTAGCTGAAAAGAGCGTGTGTACTTAGAATCCATTACTTTCCATAATGGGACATTTATGAAGAGTTGTGTGAGGTACGATTCGGTAATCCATAAATCCTGTCACCTCTAATCTCCCTCCTCGACTGAAACCTTGTATCCTCATTTCAAACTCATCATCTAGGATAAGAAAATTAAGGAGCCAAGAGGAAGTAAGCAGTGCAGTGACATTACAGTGGATTGAGCAGTAAGGAGCGAATTCAGAAACAACAACAATATGGGTGGAGCAGCAGTTAGGCACGAGCCGGATTCCATGGACTCCTTGTAGAATTGTCTAGAAGCCTACTAGGTATTCAGAGACACTGGATGGATTGAGTATTTCCAGAAGTTGGAAGGCTCGGATGAGGCGGTTGCAATTGAATTCACTCAGAATTTGAATAACAATCATACCCGAGTAAAGGACATGAAAATTAAGGTGACTGAAGAAGTAATCGCCCGAGTAACTACATTTCCAGTAGATGGACGGAGGTGTTTTAACAGAAAAATCAATGACCCCTCCTTGAAAAAAGACTTCCTAGAAGGAGAAGAAAAATTGGAGAAGAAAGGGAGAGGAATTGACAGGTTATCACTCCCTCAGCCATGGGTAGATGTTGCCTTGTGTTTAATTAAATACATTGATTGTGAGGGAAGATCCACCATTGTTTTTAATTAACACTTCCCTCTATTGAATCACCTTCAGCACCAGCAAAATATTAACCTTCCATTCTACTTATTGGGGAATATTAAGCATATGGCGATGGCAGTAAAAAAAGAATCACATCCGGAAGCATGTGTGACCAATCACGGACTCATAAAATTGATCGTGCTAAATTCCCTAAGCCAACAAGGAAGGATCTGGGAAGAATTCAAGTGAAAAAGGTTGAGGCCAAGCCAGGGAAAACAGACCGCAACTTCGAGAGGAAGTCAGGCGGAAGTTGAAACCCAGACTCGACCTGCCAAAGTCAGAATTGGGAAAGAACCCACTAATGAACCAATTGGGGACAAACAACCAAAAAGGAGGGTGAAAGTTAACTAGCCCATAGAACCTTCGCCCACAACTGGTGTTTTACCTCAAGAGACAATCCCTTAGCTATGGTAAGGAATCAGTGCTTAAGAAATTCATATAATTATGTCACAGAAATATTGGTCTTTGTTTAATCACCTTCAAATATTTATTATTAAACCCTCAAAGATCAAGTACAGTGAATGTCCCACAATGTTATTATCTGTTGATATAGAATGGAATGATCAGAATAACATGAAAGAAAGAAGCCTAAACTGATATGTTGTTATACAAAATATATCACCTCAAACTCCAGAAGAATTATAAGGAAAGAAACAGTTAAAATGAAGGAGCGCCTATTAATGATTTTAACTCTTATTCACACAAGTAAAAAGAGACATGCAACTTCATTACTTGATTTTATTCATAGATTGAAAGCACACAATGTAAACTAGAAGACACATCAACATCAACAAATGCCAGAAACTTGCTTTTCATTCATTAATCATTTGAAATCTGAATACAAAAATTGCAGTCTGAAGTTCCAAAACTCCGAACCTTTCTCTTTCTTGTCTATATCATTAAATAAAATAGAAAGCAGTTTTTAACTGTTGTAACTGATCCTAACTACTTCAACTACTTAGGACTTCGTCAACTATCTATTACATGTCCTCAAACTGTCTTATTAAAATTACGTTCTCTTTGAAAGAGGAAAATAACATGAAATTAAAATCCTAACCTATTTGTTAAATGTGAATTGATGAAGATGCTGCTACATTTCCTTGACTGGTTGGTTTATCCTTCTTTCAAGTCAAGGGGTCCTTTGGTAAATATGTCATCCAAGCTCTGCATTTCTTCCATATCTCGATGTTTGTCTTGGGTGAATGGACCAACATGTGATATTCCAATCTGAAAGCAGTGATTCTGTTGAAATATGGTCTTTTTGCAAATAAAGTTTTCACTAACCACAGCAACTGAAAATGTCTTTGAAGGAAATTTATCATTATTGCTCCTTTAAGAACCCGAGTCTTTTCATGAGTAATGTCTACCTTAATTTTTGCCAACACTAGTAAGGGTTCATAAGAATTCCATGATAAAATACCACCTCGAAGACCCCAACATGATGTCAAACCTTCTCTTTCTATTTAATCAAATAATTTATCAAACTGGTTCACTGCTTCCTTAAGCTCAATCAACTTCTTTTCTGTGGACTTCCTACAATCGTTTTTTACAATCATTTTATTAATTTCCACAGCATATAAAATCTTTTCTTTAATTTCATTTTCTTCCAACTCCTCATCTGTTTTGGAATCAATGAAATTAATGAACTTTCTTGCCCAAATGACCCTATTAATTGTCTTCTATTTGTCTGTCATGACTTGTTCTTCAAACTCCTTGATAAAACTTTTTTCTTCTGCAACAAAAGTCAGAAAGTCCAAGATTGTTTTCATTTCTGCAATAATATCATTCTAGATGATATCCTTAGCTTGTAGTAAGGATATATTTCCCTTCAATCTTTCTTTGAGACTTTTAATTTCCCTCTGTGGCTTGTATGATATTTGTTGTTGTTTCTAAATCAGCTTGTGCTCTTTTTTGATCTCTCTTTTCCATCTGCAATTCAATGGTTAATTGAGATATTTGTGCTAATGGATCTTCATTACCTGATGGAAAAACAAAAGTGCAAGTATGAGATTCAATATGATTATGCAATGACAATGCAGTTTGCTTTAATTTGGTGATTTCTTATTCCTTTTGCAAGACTGCTGAAGAGTTTTTTCTTTCTCATTTTCTATCTCTGGAACCTATGCTACCATGGAGTGTTCTCCTGTAGGCAATTTCATTTTTTTCTTCAGTACGGAGATTTCTGATTCAGCAATTTGCAGAAGCTTTTATACAACAAACCTGTCATTGGGATCTACTCCAATCTTCACTATAATCTTTTTGAGTTCCTCATTATGGATTGTCAAAGCCCTATAATTGGCTTTCACTAACTTCAACTGCTTGATCACTTTTCCAAGCATATTTTCAACCTTTAGTGTCATTGCATTAGTTTTGGTTAGGTCATTCACAATCAGTTGACATGTTTATTTAATTTTTCAAGCAATGTAATTTTCTTCACATCTACAGTCAGATTCACAGTATTAAAATTATTGGATAAACCAATAGACATTTCAGAGAGATGTGAAAGGGAAATCTTGAATTGATCCTTTTCAAGATCCATTTCAGCTAGAAGTCTCATATGATCTGGGGCTATCTGGTACTCAACTTGAGACTCCATGCTTGCCTTCATCTTCTAATTTCTTTCTGCAATTTGGGCAAACATTTGTCTGATTAAGGGCACTTGTTCCTGAGTGCTTTCATGTCTCATGGGTGAAGCAAGGACATTTTTTTCATCTCCCAATTGTAATGAGAAACCAGGTTGAGCATCTACAAAATCTTCATTAAACTTTTCTCTATTCTCAGTCCTCTGTTCTTCATCCTCTGAATCAAACACTGCCTCTTTACCTCTCTTATCTGACTTCTTTTATATGACAGGAGTCTGAACATTTGAGCTCACTGAACTTGCAACACCTTTACTTGCCATTTTTTTCTATATCAAGTTTTCTCTCATGAATGAATGTTGAATACCCATTTTCAATTCTCCTATTACAAATCACACTGTGAGGGTCATAAGCCCACTTCTCTCCTAAAAGTAAGTGCAATTCATCTAACATCTTAGTGACTTCATCAATTACTTGTCTCGTATTAACTATAAAAGGACCAACAGTCATTGGTAATTTAAACATATGACCTTTCTTCATAGGCACAAAGTGTACTTGATCAACATTTAAACTTTTCCTAATAAACTCCAAAGTGAATAATCTCATAGGCACAAAAACAGGAAGCCTGTAAGGCTCTACACTAGCTCCATAAAGTCTAATCTCAAAATTTTCTTCAAAGACAAACCAATCACCAAACTTACAACTTCTCCCCAACTACAAGAACTCTTGAGCTTTTGGCAGAAATCAAGGGGGAGTAATTCCATTCAAAATTTTATATGAAGTAGACATGAAAAACTAGAAAAATCAAATAAACCACCCTCATTCTGCTCTTTCCTCACTATGTTTGTCCAGAAAAACACTGACTGTCTTTTCTTATTCATATCCATTATATTTAATCCCAGATGCATGAATTATTCTACATTTTGATATAAGAAGAGGTAAATAACAAAAGAAGGAAACCTGAATGAACCTGTCAGTGATAAGCTCATGAGCTGAGAGTTGATAGCTTCTTGCAAATAAGATGGAATATCCAACACCACTCATGGCTTCATCATCATGGCGAACATTCCCAGAACTGATTTGTTCACTGTACTATCATCATCTTTTCCCAAAATATTTTTAATTCACTTTAGCACTGGTCTGACTTCTATATCAAAAACCTCCATGGGGAAATATTTATTATCAGGTGAAAATTGTTGTGTATTTGGCTTCAAAAGAGAGATGAATTGGTTGAACTCATGACCTGCAAGACTATCATAATGTGCCATCAATGAATCCTCAGTAAATTGAACATATGACTTTGACTCAGGGTAACATAGAGCATGACGAATTAATTGGGCTGAAACCTGCAAAAAAATTTCACCTTGCTAGTTCATTACAAAACACTTCCCTGGGTACATAACGAACACTAGCCAATACACCAATTTGGGGAAAAGATGTGTTCTTGGCATACATGTTGACAATACACCAGTTTTGACCATGGCAGTATAAATTGGAGAGGCCTTATCATTTAAGAAGACTTACTGATAAAACGAAAGGTGGTCAAGGGAAAAAATAGTATCCTGGATGGCCCTCTCAGTGTCCATGAGAGGGATGTGACTGGAAGAACCCGATAGGGATGAGCGATTAGCCATAATTCAACTTAGGATAGCAGACAATTGACAGGGTGGCAAATAATTGACAGGATGACAGATAGCTGAGAAAAACACAACACACAAATTTTCAAACAAAAACTAACAATAATAACCTCAGAAAAATGGGAATCCTTCTTGAATAGGTGGTGCGGGATTTAAAATTAAATGCTGATAAAACGCGCCAAAAAACCATTAGGAAAACTCGACATGGACTACAATTGTCACCAACTTGGCTGCATACGTCACTGCGGGAGGCCTCGAGGTACGGAGAACTCATTGGGCTTATGCCCCCGCAGTGAATCATGACCGTTGATATAGATTGCTTCTGCAGCCAACAGGGTCAACTGCAGAGGCACTCTCCTCATTAACCCATGCGCTGAAAGTGCCCGCGAGTTGAGCCTTGTACTCACCGTTTGATAAATTATCGAATCCCGCTCCATAAGATGCTCGATATTTAGTCTGTGAATTGGGACCCACTTCCATAAATACTTAAAGTATTTAAAATTTAAACTTTAATATAACGAGTAGATACATTTTTATGCTAAATTATATGAAATTTGATATTTTAACATATCTTTTGATAATTTTCTATTTTTTGTGTTTTTGAAAATTAAAAATAAAGGATATTGCAAATGAGCCACAACATCTGGCTCCACCTGGGGATAGTGTTTTTTGCCACAAAACACTAAGAACCACAGATTAGTGCCTTCACTTAGGGCATGCAGGAGTCAAATACTATTTGATGAAAAATGTAAAATGAAGGAAACCAAATATGTACAATGGTGAACCATCAAATTTCAATGCTGGAAATAATGTTTTAGATACCGCCCATTCACAGGCAGCTCTACTGTTTCTCCAACAAGATTTTCCAGCATAAAAGTGTTATTTGATCTGGCTTCAATAATCCTATATGGGCCATACCAGAGAGGGTTAAACTTACCATGGTTTCCTTTTTCTTCTCTTTTGGTATCCCATCTTAATACCAAATCTCCAGTTTGGAAAAGAATCTCCTTTGCCTTCCTATCAAAAATGGACTTCATATTTTCTTGATAGGTGACCAAGTTTTCCCTGAATTTATTCCTGCTTTCACTTAGTTCTATCACCTTATTCAGTCTTCTTATCAATGCATCAGGTTCTTCTTGTGCTTCTTGAAGGAAATAAATTACTGGTCTAGCTAGCTGAGTGGGAAACAATGCTTGAGTACCATATACTAATTCATAAGGGGACTTACCAGTAGATCTTCTAGTAGTCATTATTACTGCCCAAAGAGAAAATATCAACTTTGAATCCCAGTTCTTCTGATACTCATTAATTTTTTTCTTCAAAATCTTAACCAATGTCTTTTTTGGAAGATTCAACTAGCCCATTCCCTTGAGGATGATATGCTGTAGAATGAGACAAAATGACAGTATATGTTTGAAAAAAAAATTATAAATCTGATTGAATTGAATACCTGAGCATTGTCTGTTACAATATTCACTTGACATCCAAACCTGTTGAAGATGTTCCCTTCCAAAAACTTCATTACTACCAGATCATTTGCTTTTCTGGTAGGTATTTCCTCCACCCACTTTGTAAAATAATTAGTGGCAGTCAAAATCCACTTGAAATGCCACTTGATGGTGGATTAATTTCTCTAATGAAATCCAATCCCCATTTTCTAAAGGGTTCTTCAACAAATACAGCGAAAAGAGGTAGAGGAGCTAACCTTTTCTTTTATGCAAACAACTGATATTTTTGGCAACTTCTAACCACTCTGTATACATCAGCAAATAATGAACGCCAGTAAAAACCTGATTTGAGGATTTTATGAGTAGTAACTTTCCAGCTATAATGGCCCCCACACATACATTCATGATACTCTTTGATAACTTCCATTGACTCTCCTTCTATCAAACACAACAACAAAACGCCAACAGGATCCTTCCAATATCAATTATAACATAAGGTTGAGCTTTGAGTTTAAGAGCTTTGTACTTTGCTCTTTTTATTGAGGGAGGACAAGAGAAAAAGCACAAATAGTGAATAATATCTTTATACCAATCAGAGCAAAGAAATTTGTACTTGATTGTTGACCTTGTGCTACTTTGACTTATTTCATCAACAACTTCATCCAAGGGTGCAAGCAGATTAACTCCCAAAGCTTGAAAATTAGACTCTGTTAGCAATTTTTCCAAGCCCTGTCCTTTTACCAAATTAGTAGGCTTAATATCTAAATCATATTCTTGGATTTTAGCAATCCATTTTCCTCTTTTTCCTTCCACATCACTTTGAACTAACACATCTTTTATAGCTGAATTAGGTACATATGCTACTATTTTAGAATGAAGCACATAAGTCCGGAAGGCTTTCAATGATTTAACTAAAGCCTATACCTCTTTCTCCAAGTTATTGTATTTGAGTTCTACATATCTGAGAACTTTACTGAAAAATGCTACAAGTTTCTCTTTTCCTTCTTCGTTCTTCTGCAGCAACACAACAGCAATGGTAGAAGGTGATGCAAATGAAAATATTTGGAAAGGCTTTTGATAATTTGGGCTAATCAAAACTGGAGCTTCTTGAAGAGCCTCTTTAATCTTGGAAAAGGATTCTCTTGCATCTTTATCCCAATTCACTTCATCATTTTTCTTCAGCATATCTGTTATGTTTCTAACAATCTTAGCATAATTTGGGACAAATCTTCTCAGAAAATTTATTTTCCCTAGAAATCTTTGGATATATTTTTTACATCTAGGAAATGGAATTCTTTGTATAGCCTCAACTCTTGCTGGATCAATTTTCACCCCCTGATTTGAAACTATATGTCCTATAAACTTACCTTCCTCCAAAGCAAACAACGATTTCTTAGGATTCAATGATAACCCAAACTTCCTACATTTCAAGAAATCCTTCTGCAGATGTTCCAAGTGCTCATCATTAGAACCTAAAAAAATAGTCACATCATCCAAATATATGACTAAAAATGTGTCACCCACAAATGCTATATCCATTTCCCTTTAAAAATTAGCCCCTGCATTCATGAGACCGAATGGCATCCTAGGATACATGAACTTTCCCCAAGGTGTGGTAAAAGTTGTTTCTTCTGATCTTCCTTTTCAACAGCTACTTGGTTGTACCCAGAGAAACCATCAACCATGGATAGCCTATGAGCTCCAGTCACTTTCTGTAGAACATAATCCATCTTTGGCAAAGGATAATTGTCTTTTAGAGAAGCTCCATTCAAGTTCCTGAAATTAACACATAATATTATCTGTCCATTCTTCTTCCTGACAGGAACCAGATTAGAAACCCAATCTGAGTATCTAAGTTGGACTATGATTTTTGCTTGTAGCAATTTCTTCACTTCATTTTCAATTGGGGCAAGTAACAGTGGATTAATCTGCCTGAGCTTCTGCCTGTGAGGCTTAACCCCATCTTTTAATGGTATTTTATGTTGAATAATATCTAAATCATATGTCTTTAAATCTTCATAGGACCATGCAAACACGTCCATATACTTCTTGAAAATATCAACATACCTTTCTTTATAATCCTTAGGAGTTCCTAAATTACAGTCTTCCATTTCACCGTCCTGAGATACTTTCTTTTGGTTTATTGCTACATCATTTGCATCGAGCAATCTTTCAAGAGGACCCAAACCTCTGGGAAATGTATTATCTTTCAACTGAATTATCTTTTGATCACCTATTAACTGCTTCAGGTTTTTCAAGACATCATTCTGATTAATTTGTTAAATTTCTTGATCTATTTCAGTGTCTTCAAAATTTCCAATCATCGTTAGGAAATAATTGATCTGATCATCATCCTCAAAAACCTGCCAATGCTTTACATTATCAAGAATTGAAGGTCTATGCCTCAACTCAATCTCATATCTCAGTCTTGGATTAATGGGTTGCTTAAATGTATTGGTTGCAATTGTCAGTGAATCTTCCATTCTGTTTTCTTCTCTTGGAATAAACTAAAGATTCAAGGCTTCAAAATAATTTTCAATCAGTTCCCGCACTTAATTTCTATAAGACCTCAATCTGGGATGTTTGGTTTGACACAAATTCTTAATATGTCTTATAATTAACTCAGAATCACCAAAAATGGAAATACATTGAATTCCCATTTGTTTAGTAGTTTGAAGACTAAAAATAAATGCTTCATACTCAGCTACATTATTGGTTGATTCAAATTCAAGCTCAAAATAAAAAGGTAAAATATTACCTTCTGGGGATATGAATAAAAACCCAGCTCCTGTGCCATCCTTTGAGTAGGAACAATTGAAATAACACTTCCAAATTTTATTTGAATCCAACTCCTTATGTATAATTGCTAAAGAGAGCTACTTCTATGAGTCTTCAAAAAATTCTACATCTTCATGCACAATAAAAGAAGATAGATCCTCCTTCTCTTGGCCATAGATAGGGGAATTTCCTGCATCCTTCTTTGTGGTAATCTTAAAAAATTTGGTTTCTCTGTATAACCTTCTTTCTTCCCCATTGAACACAAGAATGATTGAATATGTAAAGTCCAGTTTTAAGAAACCTCCAAGCTTTGCCCCCCAAGATCTAGACAACAACATACCAAATCTGGCTGGAATATCTGCAACTACTACATCCATCATGATACTCTTGGCTAGAATTTGAGCCAGGGATACCACCATGTCTTTGATAAGCCCATCATGCTTCACCCTTTTTGAATCAAATGAATAAAGGTCTCTATAGGGATTAGTGATTTGTAAATTTAATTCTTTCGTCACAGATAATGGCATAAGATTATGTGATGCACCAGAATCTAACATATAATTATGCAAAATAAAATCATGAAGAAGCACCGATATATAAAATGGAGGAACAAAAGAATCTACCTCTTCAACATGTGGACCAAAAGTGACCACTGGTTTTTCTTCTTGAAAATTCACAGTATCACCAATATCATCAGACTGAGAAATATTAATAAATTCTACAATTTCCTTCTTGTAACCAGGTGTTTTAGCTAATTCAATCAAAGGCACTTGAATTTTGATATTTTCTAATTCTTTGGAAAGACTGAAAGTTTGATTTTGTTTATTAATCTTCTCAGGTTCTTCTTGATTCTTATTAGGATTAGCATTCTGCTCAGGTATAGTGACAATTTTCTCCAAAATATTAGAATCAATAGACTTATTCTGGGAAGCCTCAACTCGTTGTTTTTCATTTCCACTCACTGAATTCATAGGTTGTTTCCCCTTGTCTGATTGTTTTACTAAGTCCTTTGGTTGTGGAGTCGCCATTGGAGAAGGGACTGACTCTGGTTCTTTTTCCTCATCATCCTCGGTTCTCAATCTCTTTTTTTATCTTAATTCATACTTCTTATGCAACTCTACTTACATAAAATCAGTGAATTTCTTACAATAGTCATCCATCTCTTCCTGATCTAATGATACATCAGGTTCTATGAATTATTCTTTACATTTCTCTTCTTCCTCATTATCTTCCATATGAACAGCAGATATTTGATCTTCAATATCTTTCTGATAATCCTCAGCAAATTGTGAAGGTGTTGCTTCTATATATAAGGGTTCTTGGACTTGATCCTGGTCTCTTCTTTCCCTCTGCAAAATCTGCAAGGGTTGATTTTTGAACTGTGGATTAAAAACACCTTTGTTTTGCTGTGCAAGTTTCTTATTATCCAATTCCATCTTAACTAATTTATTAGACAATTTCTTGATGACCTTAGTCATGTCATCAATCCTATGATCATGTTATTGTTGTGGATTAGTCGTACAGGTGTACGAAATCATACAAGCTTAGAGAGTGTCGTCTACTCTTTAAACTATTTGTAGCAAGCAGAAAGTGGGGGAGCTCAAAAGCATAAAACTTAATGGAAATAGTATGCTGAAGGATGCTCTGATTAAAAGAAAACTAAAAAACACAAATATACAGAAGCTATATAGAGAGTTCCTAATAATAATGCAAGCAATGGCTCGATGGCCTCTTCTTATTAAACATTCGAAATGGAGAAGAAATTTTACCCACTTGCCAAAGGGCACCTAGGCAATGGCACTAGGTCTTGATGCAAGGATGTTGCCTTCCAAGCTCTGCCTCTGATGCAGTCTCACTCTCTCTCTCTATTGTGGTGGACTAAGATGTTAGGTGGCCAACTATCGAGTCCTCTTTAGCTCCAGCTCTGGGTCACACACAATGTTTTTATTGCTTGGGCAACTTCGGCCAGCATAACATTGTGATCACAATTTGTTCATCTCTTGGTGGGTTTATATAGGTGAGCTTCAAATCCTCCTTTCCTCCCTTGGTACATGATAGATGGTGACCCAAGGGAGAGGTGTGATTTCATTGTGTGCTAAAATATTATTTTGTGTGCTCACATAATGTTTAAGGAGGTGCTGGTGGCTCTCCTTAGGTGGCTTTCACATAAGGAGTAACTGTCCTTTGCTTGATGTGGTCCCAAAAAGTAACTTTTTTCCATTTCCAGGAATGCACGATTATCGGGAAAAAATTTGCACAAAATGCGCTCTTCTCGAAGAATAAAGTGCACATTTGAGCATTTATGACTTGTTCAAATCTGATTTTCTCAAAACCTTAGAGGTTTTAAATATTTCTTGATTCCATAATGTATTCTTGTCCTGTAAATCCTTGGGCTCGACATTAATTGATGTCGTCTTCTGTTATATGATTTTCCAGTGTTAATAGTTGCCCCCTAATGTGTGAGGTCTAGGAAGAACTGTATAGCAGAAATACATTATAGTTTCTTTTTTGTATCATACGCAGAGAGAGAGAGAGAGAGAGACAGACAGACAGACAGAGAGACAGAGACAGAGAGACAGAGAGAGAGATCTACGTGTATCTCGGAATTGACAACACCTTGCACCGTTTCCGAGATAAACATAGCCTAAGGGACCCCCTGCATGAAAACAAAATAAAAAACATATTTCCAAAATTTCAATGAGGTGGGCATGTCCCATACTCATGATGCTATGGCTAGTTAAACAAAAATTGACAGATACAGGTGTTGTCTGTGCCACTACTGTGGTAGTGATGCTGGTGTTTGTTGACGATGATTGTTGACGCCCTCAGGGGAATTTTTTTCTTTGACGATAGGTGGAATGTGGTACCCATATGCGTAATTCTGGTATGGCATATTACTGTGCCATGTACGCATATGTATTGGTTGGGACCTTCTCGTGTAAGCATTGTTTGTTAGAGATGCTTATGGAGGCACGGGTCTTTGATAGATATGATCAAAGTGCAATGGTTGTAAGGTACGATACCATCGTGACATGAAAGCTTTTGTTGTGCTCGAATGTCAGGAGGATCGATGACATCTATGGACAATGATGTCTCCCACAGTGCCACCCGAGGATACCCCTTTGCATGGGGAGGGGTCATCCAAGGTACCGCTTCCTTTTTGGAAAAGAGGGGTTGAGGTCGAAAAAAAGGAAGCCTTAACCGAACCATGGGTCACCGACCTAAGGGGTCAGGGACCGAGATGTGATGAGTTTAACATAGGCATGTTGGTGAGAGGTGACAGAAAATGGATGATGGGGATTCAATGGCCCGAGGTCGAAGTATACTTGAGCAGATTGGCGGCAGTCATAGTTATTTCTTAAGGAAAAATCCCTGGAGTCGGTAGGTCTTCTAGGGTGGATGTAAACCGACTATGATTTTCATAATGGTGTGTGCATGGGGGGTGAAATACTTCGACCAAGGGAGATGGGGGACTACTGCCATAGGAGAAAAGGAGAAAAATGAGGGCAAAGTGGAGAAGGGAATCGTTTACGGTCTTTGTACACTTACCAAAAGAATAAAATAATGGGGTTTGGTTTGTACAAAACACAGATACAGGTACCCCAAAACATGAAAGAGGATCGCTCATTGAAGGTGTGAGGACGATGTTTTGCTGGAGGTAGGGGTCCCATTGGTTGGTCTCATGTGCGGGGTTGATGAAGCGGAAGATGTCGTAGATGTGATTATGCTGATGGAGGTATGGCGGACCAAATGTGGTGCGTGGAGGTGAGCTTTAAATCTACTTGTACAACCTGATCGTCTGGGAAGGGGGTTGAGTTTGAATAGTGAAATTAACCTTATGCATAATATATGGATGGGCATGAGTTGCTTCCCGGAATAAAATGGTATGGCTATGGCGTCACTTGTGGGGTGATGTATGGTCTATTTTGGATGACGATTGCCATGGAGGGGAGGCTCTACCAACCATCACGGGCGTTTATCATATGCAGGGTGAGGTGATGATAAAAGTGATCGGGTATGACGACCCTATGTTTTATTTCTAATGGATAAATGATGTCAGGATATGTAAAGTTCTCTGGGACTCTATCATGCTGAGGGTAGAATGATACCTGCTCCGGAACTTTCAGTGGATGGTGCTATGAACAGTTTGCGGGTTCTTCTAGAAAAAACAACTACCTCAAGTGAAAGCATCTTCTTTTCATCCAATATTTTTGAAAAACATGAATTTTGGAAATGAAGATGGGAGGGTGCATACCTTCTGGCGCTGAAAAAAAAAAATTCTGAAAAGCGAATGTGGGGCATCGCTTTCATTCGTCATCGCATACTGATGATGGTGCAACTTATGGTTTGCCGAATGGACCCTCTGATCTCCTGTTATGGACCTCCGAAGTTATGGAAAAGGGTGATAAATATGGGATTATGGCCCTAATGCTATTCATTTGTACTTTCTGATTTTTGGGAGAGTAGAGGTGATTGCAAAGCCTTTTTTGCCGTTGCGGTCAGCCTGTGTAGTGGGGATTAGCGATATCATGCTGAGGTAACTTCTATGACGTCCTGCATTTCGATTTTTCCGGTTTGATGATGCCGGGGGCCGTACAAATTAGGCTTGTACGGCCTTAAAGGGACTTTTTGTCCTATATTGGGTGGGTGATCTAGGAAAAGAGGTGCCCTTCTTGCGCTTATTCTGAGGGACAGGCATGTGAGGGCATGCTATTCCCTCCTTTTTACGCGCAAGAGCGCGCCTGTGAATGAAACAGGCGTGCAAGGGCGTGCCTGTCTGAGGGACAAGCGCGTAAAGGGCATGGTTCTTGTAAAAACTTGGGTTTTTGTCCCTTTTTATGCTTTTCTCTATACTTATGGGTGCCTGTTGCTTGGCAGGTTGGTGTGGAGAGAGCGAGACTATCCCAAGATCCGGACCGCTCTGGCTGCTGATGCTGGGGCACGTCGTCAATTGACCGCATGGGGCCTTCTGAAATTTTCTAAGAATGAGTTCCTTCAGTCACAGGATAGATTGCTACATTATATCATACAACATTAGCGCAGGAGGCACAATATGTTCGTCTTGAGGGGGACGAACTTGATTATCCGTCCAGAGACAGATATATACTTTGTGACCAGATTATTGCCTCAGGGTGAGGCACTAAGATATCCACTCCCTACTAGGAGAGTGAACATGGACAGGTTCCGAAGGAGGCATTGCGGTGGTGAGCCTCTTACTGAGGGGTGCATCAATATTGCATCTGTGACAGATGTGGCCGAGCAGTGTGCTCTAGCCATTATTGTACGACTGGCGGGGATATTTTCTCCACATCAAGCATCGGGCCCATAGGTGGGAGTTTTACGCCGTTTGAGGAACAGGCATTTTTTCGATTTTGCCCGCTTCTATTTTGATGGTATGGTGTCACAACTGAACATGGTCCAACATGGATCCAAATAATTTTCGTATGCTAGCATCTTGTGCAGCATTATGTACGAGAGTGTGGTGATGCTGAGGCTCGTTGTGGCAGTGCTTATTGGGGCGCCGAGGGAGCCATGCATGAGGAGGTGGGCTCCGGTGATGCCACGCGACGGTGGTGGCATGGTGGGTCATTATTGGAATGACACGATGGAGGCCTAGTTTAAGGCCAATCTGCGGATGTTCTTTCCATACCCGTATGCGGGGATGGACTTTTAGGGTGATCCAGATATTGGTCTCCCTTTCGGTTATGTTTGGGGTCCCACAGGTATGTGCTATTTTTCCGCATTTGTTCGAGTTTTTACGTACTTGTGTGTTTTGTTATTGACACTGAAATTATTTTGGTTACTTGTGCAGATGTTGGTGAGGTGGGATGCCCAGTGGGCCGACTAGTGGGTCATGATCCTCTGTCACGACCGCAGGGTGGTCAGGGAGGAGGTGTCGCAGGTGGACCGGGTGATGCCGATGGACCTGACGGGGATGGTACTGGCCCTTCTGGTGAGGGTAGCAGCTCGGCTGCAGCTGAGGTAGTGGTTGAGCGAGCTCGTGCGGATGCAGCTAAGGCACGCATCGCAGTACTTACGTCTCAAGTGGCCGCTCTAGAGGACTTCCGGGGTCGAGTGGACCGTTTGACCCATGGGATGCCTACCCGAGGTTTTATGGATGACCTCGAGGAGGTTTGGCTAGAGACGGTGATGGCCCACGAGAGGGATTACCTGCCCACTCTACGATGGGTAGCTATCACAGTGGTGACAGCAGCTCCGGTGGTAGCCCCAGGAGCAGTGGTGGGCCCAAGTGCTCCTCTTGAGGGGGCACCCCCTAGAGTAGTTTTGTATATAGGGAAAGGACCCGTTATGAGTATTTTTCCCTTATTTTTGACAACTGTTGTATTTTTAGGCTAGCCACTGGGCCAGTGATACTATTTTTGTACTCAGATACACATATTTTTTGATATATATATGAGAGATATTTTTGCGGCTCTACATGGTGTGCTATCCATGGTGTCACTTTGAGTGCGTATAGGTCTTTGGGTCAAAAATATTTTGGTGTTGGGATTTTTGTGTACTCTAACTCTAGGGGATAAGGGCTACTAAGGCCCTTATGGGTAGAACTTCTTGAGGTAAAGGCCGTTGATGGGGTTAGTGAGGTAGGTTCCGTCCAGTTCCGTCAAGATGTATGCCCCCTGTCGGAGAAAATTTTTGACAATATAGGGTCCTTTACACAAGGTTTCGAACTTTCCTGGCACTAAGGCTTCTTTGTCTACATCATAGTGAAGGACTAACTCTCCCTCGGTAAATGAGAGAGGGGTGATGTGGCGATCGAATGATGCTTTTACCCTTTTCTTATGGGCCTCATTGTGTTGCAGCGATTGTCGCCGGCTTTTGTCAACTAGCTCTAGTTGTACTAGGCATTGTTCTAGAGGCTGGGTGTCATCAAGGAGTTTGATGGCAACATGCAAGTTTGGGATCTTGCATTCTATGGGGATCACTGCTTCGATCCCATATACTAAGTGGAAGGGAGTAAAACTAGTGGAAGTCTTAACCACCAAGTGGTATGCCCACAGGGCGGAGAAGAGCATGTGGTGCCAGTTTGTGGTTATTCTCCATGCGCTGTAACATAGTATTGAGTACTTTTTTAATGGCTTCTACCTGTCCGTTGGATTGGGGGTAATATGGTGAAGCGAATTCATGGGTGAATTCGAGATGATGAGATATCTCCTCGAAGACTTCGTTTTCGAAGTGCTTTCCATTGTCAGAAACTAACTCTTTGGGGACGTCAAATCGGGCGATCACATGGTTAAACATAAATCGAGTGGCGGTTTCTGTTGTGTTTTCGTATGTGGGCATGGCCTCAGCCCACTTGGTGAAATAGTCGACAGCCACAATGATGTATTTATGGTTGCCTGATGAGGTTGGCTTACAAGTCATGAAGCCGATTCCCCACTTCCAGAAGGGGCCAACTACTATGACAGGATGCAGAGGGATGGTTGGTCCTTTTGCCTTCCGGGAAAAGCACTGGCACCGCTCGCATCTTTTGACTGTCGTGATACAATCGCGAGATAGGGACAGCCAAAAATACCCTGCTTGTAGGACTTTTTGGGCAGTAGCTATTCCGGATAAGTGGCTGTTGCACGCACCTGCATGGCAATCATTCAATGCTTGCTCTGCTTGATTATGAGTGAGGCATCACTGTAAGATTGTATCAATGCCTCTTCTATATAAGACATCTCCCATGAGGAGGTATCGAGGGGATTGTTGGCGTATGCACCGACAGTCTTCTTGCATGAAGTGAGGTTTGAAATTTTGGGTTCACAAGAATAGGAGAATATCCCCATACCAAGGGTCGTCAGTTGCTACAAATAATAGTTGTTCATCCGGTAGCAAATCGTTTACTGGTGATCCCTTGGAGTCTCTTGGGAGGTCGGTAATGAACTCTGCTAAGACAAGTGACTTATTTCTTTTGGGAGAGCGAAACTATAAGTCATACTCTTGGAGAATGAATATCCAACGGGCGTACTTGTGATTCATTATCTGGCGCGTGAGCAAGTACTTGATGGGATTAGTATCTGCTATGATCGTGGTAGTTTTTAAGATGATGTAGTGGCAAAGTTTTCTACTGCATAGATTAATGCCAGGGCAGTTCTTTCTTTGGGCTTATATCTTAATGCGGGGCCTGATAGGGTTTTACTGATGTAATAAATTACGCATTCCCTCCCATTTGGGCCCTCCTAGACGAATACTCCGGCCAACGTGGAGTCGGAGGCTAACAGATACAGGATATAATCCTTTTTATAGTCTGGGGGACTTATAAGTGGTGCTGAAGATAATGTTTCTTTCAGTGCGTCGAATGCTTTTTGGGCATGGTCATCCCATTTAAACGGGATGTCCTGGTGGAGGAGGCGCAGGACCCCTTGAGCACAGGTGGCATAATCTGGGACAGAGTGTCTCAGAAAATTGGCCTTTCCTTGTAGGCTTTGGAGTTGTCGGAGGGTTCAAGGTGGAGGGACTTTGTTAATGGCTTGAACCTTTAAAGGGTAGACTAAAATTCCTTGCTGGGACACAATAAAACCTAATAGTCTTCCTGCATTGACGCAGAATATGCACTTAAGAGGGTTCAAGCGCAGGTTGTATTGACGGCATCGTTGGAATACCAATCGCAGATCCTCGAGATGGTTAGAGCGTTTCTTGGAGCGTACCGTAGGGGCATCCAAGTAGGCGAGGATAAGGTGTGCCAAGTCATGAAATATGTAATTCATGGCCCTTTGGAAGGTGGCTCCGGCATCTTTTAGGCCGAATGGCATTACCTTGTATGCAAATGTGCCCCAGGGGATGGTGAACGCAGTTTTGTACTGATCTATATGGTGGATCTAGATTTGATTATATCCGGAGAACCCATCCATGAAGGATAGAGCCTCATGTCCAATGCAAGCATCAATAACTTGGTTAATGAATGGGGTGGGATAATTGTCTTTAGGATAGGCTTTTTTCAAATCCTAAAAATCGGTGCAAATGCGTATGGTGCCCTGATTTTTCATGATAGGAATAGGGTTGGAAACCCAAGATGTATAGGTGATGGGATAGATAAACCCAGCTTTTTGAAGCTTGTCGATTTCTTGTTTTATTGCTTTTGCCTTTGACGGGTGCAGTTGACATTGTTTTTGGTAGATTGGGGTTACATCCGGCCAAGTGTCAATATGGTGCTCTACAATCGTAGGACTAAGCCCAGGCATTTCTAAGTAGTCCCAAGCAAAGATATCTCGATACTCTTGTAATAATTTGGTATAAGAGGTTACCTCTTCTGGAGGACATGCTACCCCCAATGAGATTTCTTCGACCTTTAACGGATTTTGAGATATGTTCACCTTGATGGTAGGTGAAATATTTGACATATTTCCTTCCTCAAATGCATCGAGCGTTGGGATGGGGTTTTTAAACCAATCGACATTTCCTGATGGCAGAAAGTCTTTTGATTCGATCGCATAGATCTCTAGTTCGGTTTTCTTGTCAGGACTAACTATCTTCCTGGGAAGAAACAACGAGCGGTGATGCATTGCATCCCATGGGTATTCAGGCTCCGTCATGATTTCTAGGATATCCTCATCTAAATTAAACAAGGTCTTGAAGGGGGATTGTTCCTTCGTAGGTTTAGACTAAATGGGGGTGATCCTAGTGGAGCTAGTTGAGAAACACGACAAAGATCTATCATGGTTGTGGTGGAACCAGACACCGTTGATAGAGTGCAGAAATATTGGGTCTGTACTGTCGTAGGAACAACTACTCGTGTAGTTCCAGTTGTATCGACACCTAGGGTAGATGAGCAGACAACTCGAGTCATGGTTCCAACACATGATGTCATGAACCATATGTGGTGTGTCACGTCGTCGGCATTTGGCGGGGGACGGATTTCCCTAATTGGTTGTCTTTCGGATGGCCACGATGGGGTAGATGTAATTGTCACATCCTCTTGGGTTGTCGAACTATCCATGGAATCCCAGTCTGCACCGTCTTCTTGGGAGAGGCGGACGATGGTCGATCGCATACAGTCTAAATCTGTGTGGAATCTCAACACGTAGTGACAATGACGTACAGGGTGGTTGTCCCCACATATCTGGCATGAATATTGGATATCCATGATAGCGCGGTACACTATATGGACTGGGTACCATCGTTGGAACATTTCCAAGGCTGGGTAGTTGATGATGAAGTGATCAAGTTCATCGCAAAGTACACACCTTTTGACTGGGGGAGGTGGTATGGCGAGGGGTCTTTCAGGTGCTCGCAGCTCTTCCTGTAGGTACAAGATGATACGAGGCTCGCCATTGATAGACTGGATGGAGGGATCCTCTATATAAGATCGATCAATCACGTGTAAGGCATCCCTATATCATAGTATTTCTGGACAATGGTCGGTATAATGCCCATAGGTGTCATAGAGAGCACATGCGTGATTGTTGCACAATGGTTTTCCTATACTTTTGGTGGCAAGTTCCTTTTTACGGGAACGCGGCGTCGAGGTGCCTACTTCGCAGCCGACGAGTGGTTTTAATTCATCCAACTCCGGGCATATGTGGGTAGGGTGTCCTGTGACATCACATATAGCGTAGGATGATGACTCCCTTTGCATGGTGGGGTTCACTGAATTCTTTACTCTCTTGGCGATTTTCTTGGTCATGGTCACTGGTTTCGCAATGGAAATTTCTCTTGTGGGGGAGGTTTCGACCAGTGCTTAGGTAGGTTGGGGCTCCTCAAGACTGGGGGGTTTTAACCCAAATGCAGTAACATTGGTAGTTGTTGTTCCTGAAGGGGGAACGAGGTACCAAACTGAGAAAGCCAACGATATGTTGGGTAACACCAGCATTTCCAAAACATGTTGGGAGGTGAAGCCAGGAGGTGGGTAGAGGAAATGGGTTTGGGAGTCTGCCATGACCGATGCCTCTGTGTTGTTACTACTTGAGTCCGTGTCCTGACTAACCTCGGTGCTTGATGTGGACATCATGCATACCAAGGGCCTTGTGGCATCGGGTGATACCTCAGGGATAATGGGAGGATCTTCTAGGAATGACCCTAGGATGGATGATGGTTTGAATTGGCCAGGGCCATATTCTTGATACCGTAAAAGACCATCTGTGGCTATATCTACATAGGGTAGAACCATATCCATGTTGTTCAAAGGACGCTTTTCACTGTACGTCACCTGGTATACTATGATGATTCGATCCTCATGGGGGAACATCATGATGCGGAAGACGGAGGATGCTATGGCAGACATGGCGTACATGTAACTCCACCCAAGGAGTACATTGTAATCCAAGTGAGCATCCAAGACTTTGATGTCTATGTGGACCGTCTTTCTAGCTAAGCAGACCGATACATTTTGGAAGAGACCGACGGGGGTCGAGGGACGACCATCGTATGCTCTGAGTGTGATGACAGAAGGTTTGAGTTCAGGGGCTTCTAACTTCTGCCATAAATTCTTTGACATGAAGCATATGGATGCACCCTCATCAATGACACATCAATGAATAGTGATATTTTGTACTGATACTGGTATCTAGAAGGCGACCATGGAGGGAAGCCTAGGGGTGGCTTTGTCTAAGTCAAAATCCATCATGCACGTGTCGGCAGGGTTGAAAGTGCCTAATGTAGAAAGCAGGGATTTTCATTGTTTTGGGCATGACCGCAACACTTACAATGCAGACATAGCAGCAAGTGATTGTGCTAAATCGTCTACGATGCTATAATTTTGGGCCGCTTTGGAGTAATTACCTACTCACCTTAGTCCCTTTTACCATTTTTGGCAATCATTCCAAAAGAATCTTTGGAATGGTTAAAGGTGAAATCGGTATGATTGTACTAGCCCCTGACGTACTGGTGTCTGGTGGGGTGTCATAGCTGCGATTCTGAGTTTGCAAAAACATTTCTTCCCCAGCCATGTAAATTAAATGGTTGTTTATCCCAAAATCTTCGGGGTTTTGCTGCTGAGTGTTGACCATTCCTTGATGGGGGAAGGGTTCTTGCATCACCACAGTTGTCTAGGAAGATCCTCCTTGTCCTCGGTTACTCTGAAGCTTTTTAAGCTTAGGGAGTTCGGGATAGTGGTGAGTATAGTGCCCGTACTCACCACAGATTGAACAAGAATGGTTTGTTCATAGAGGTGGCCTTTTTCCTTGCCTTTTGGAATTGCTTGGCTCTTGGTTATGATTCCGGTTGGAGTTACCTCCAGCTTGGGATCGCGGTGGGTGTTGTTGGTTGTTGCCCCCTTGTCCACGGTTCCCTTTGGGCTTGCTTTTTTCCTTTTTCTTAACCACGTTAGGAGGGTAGTTCTCCTTATCATACTGGTGTGGTTGATTTTGGGACAGCTGCACAAAGTTCACTTGTGCATTGTTTTGCGTAGGTGGGTTGTGTGCTTGGGACTGAGCGTATTGTTGTCCCATGTTTGCACCTAGCCGTTGGAGGGGAGGTCTTTCATCAATATTTCTTCCTACGTATTGGGTCCCCTCAGCCAGAGGAGAAGGTCCTCCTTGGTGATATGCTGGCGCCATATTAGTCAAATTTTGCTGTTGCATGTGATGATATTGAAATTCAGATTAAGACATGTTCTGGGTAGACCCATGTGTGTAACTGGGATTCTGACTGCTGCTACCTAGGTACCCTTGGGTCATTGACACAATAATTCCATCTGTAGAGTTAGATGCGCCTGGAAATTCTTGATAAGATTGCAGGTGCGGGACGTTGGGCAGGATATTGTATATGTATCCTGATTGCGTGTAGATCAGTTCAAGTTGTTGGGATTTACTGATTTCGTCCTCTTCAAATGTGGGGTTACATTGCACCACATCCTTTGAAATATCTGCTGTCAGAATTTTCAAGAATAAATCTAAAAGGACTCGGTCGTCGAGTTTTGCTTTTCATAAACTGCGATGCCGCCTCCACTCATGGAGATGCTCTGAAATATGGGTAGAGGAGGATTGTCTGAAATGATTCAGTAACTTCATTCCTGAATCGTGGAGAATGGGCAACTAAAATTATGTGAGGAATGCGGTAGCGAGGGCACTAAAGGTTCCATGTGAAGTAGGAGGTTGCTCCACGTACCATTTCGTGGCCACTCCCGTAAGAGTGCATTGAAATAGCCTCAACCGAATAGTATCGTCGATGATGTTGTTCGATGAGCACCACAAGTGAAAGGTCATTATATGATTTCTTGGGTATTTCGCTTGCTTGCCTTCAAACTTTGGTATGTCTGAAGGCAGCTTCGTGGGCATGGGAGGCCAATTAGGGTCGTGTGCGATGGGGTCATTGGTGAGCTTGGTCAAATCCGGTAGATTCAACACCGCTAAGAAGGGTGACTGGGAGGTTGACGCCATGGCAATGTGTGAATACACGAAGTTCTGGTTAGAACGAGGTTTAGTCTGTGACGTACCCTGTTATGAATTCAGTTGGCTTCCCGTATGGGATGCGCTCCTCTGCCCCCCAGGGGACGAGGGGGGAGTGGTGTGTGGTGTGGTGTTAGGAGACCAATTAGGGTTCCCAACTAAGGTTTCTCCAAGAAAGGAGGAACCAACTACTGTGGCAATGTTCCGTCTTTGACGCCTAAATGGAGAAAGACCTGGAACCCCTCCCGGTAATGGGGGAAGGTCCAAAAGACGCCTGGAACGACGAGGTTCCGTTGGAACTGTTTGAGTGTTGACCAGGTTATGTTTTGGAAAAAATTTGAGGGGATCGAGTCTGTGATCACAACAAATTTATGGCCACATACATAAAACAAAGCAAAAATGAAATGAATTTTCCCTTTAACTTAATCTATGTGATCAATCAAGAAAAAAATGGTTTTGTTTGTTTGCACGTGATAATCAAAATCCTAGAAGACCTACTACATCCTCACACACTCAAAAGTAACTGAGCTTTGAGATTATTTCTTGTGAGTGCTGGCACAACGTCCCGTAAGAGCTAGCGACGCCCCCAGTCAGCTGAAGAGAATCAACCAAGGTAAGGGTAGAGGGTATGGCGCTTGCTTGCATCGTCACCTATAGGGTAAAGGATGCCCTAGTTTTGGCCACTAAGAACCACCATCCCACGTGAGCGTTCGAGTCTTGGGCTTCTTGGTAGTCAGCTAATAGTACCGAGTATCAGCCAGGTCAGGTAGCCCCAACTGATACCACACGCACTGCGCCTAAGCCTAACCCCCGCTGAATCGGGTCTCTGCCGCGCTCAGGTTTTCTTTTCCGTGGGCTGATAGGTGGATTTTAAAGCTCCCTAAATACACAAATTATATTTTTTAATGTGAAGTGTGATCAAGGTGGCTTATTGGATGCCTACCCCCTTGATCCTAACTTAATCTGTAAATTCTCTTGTGGCCCATATGGGGAGAATTTAGTGAGTTGGTTTAAGTTATTTTTAGGTGGCGTTATTTTCTTAGTGGGTGAATTTGTGTGAGTGTATGGTGAACAATCTCATAATTTGAACATATGGATATCAGTGATCCTTTACAAAATTCCCCTAGTTAAACTATGTGATGTTGTTCATTGCTCAAATTGAAAGCATTTGCAGATAATGGGCCACTTCCAAATCTTCCTAGTTATTCTATGTGACTGACTAAAGGGAGATGGTGAATCATGATTGTAAAGCATTCATATCTTTGTCTAGGGTCACCAAATGGTGCAAAGGAAACAAAGATTATTTGCTCTAGTTGGCAATTCAATCCTAGTCCCACAATTTCCTAAATGCAAAAATTGAATTTAAACTAAACAAATTCTACACTAGCTTATGCATATGTGGTCTTGAGCCACTTACTTGGACTAGTTAAACTAAGTGTGCATACCAAAATGTGAAAAAAACATAAATTGTTCGGAAAGTAATGGTTAATTCGCCCCCTACTTAAACTATGTGGACACTTTTTTTAGAAACCAACTTAAATGAAAACTAACTAAATGCCTATAGAAAGCAGCAAACGATGAGTTCTCAGAAACTGTGGGGTATCAACACAGGTGTTGGCAGATACATTAGGGGTTGCCCAACACACTTACAAGCATAAAAAATGCAGAAAATAGGGAGAAAAAATATATTTGCAATTTGCATGCAAAAGCCCTTGATAAGTGCGCCTTCCTGCACGCAGGTCAGTCCTGAACGCGTGCAATGTGCCTCTGCGTGGAAAAATTGCGCGCAGAAATCCTGCAAGTAAAATATTAGGAGATACCTTCTTCATTCTATCACTTCAGTGAGTCTAGGGACTGCCATATGGGTCAGAGGACTGTTAGCTCCACTCCAGCATAGACAAAGGGTCTCCTGCAAAAGATGGCACAACCACATAAACTTGGAACATTATAGTGGAGTCGCCAATCTTGTTGTTTTGGATTAGTCGCATGGGTGTATGAAATCTCACAAGATTAGAGAGTGTGGTCTACTCTCTAAACTATTAGTAACAAGCAGAAAGTGGGGGAGCCCAAAAGCATAAAAATTAATGGAAATAGTATGCTGAATTATGCTCTGGTTAAACTAAAACTAAAAACCACAAATATATAGAAGCTATATAGAGAGTTCCAAACGATAATAATGCAAACGATGGCTTGATGGCCTCTTCTTATTAAATGTTCTAAATGGAGAAAAAAATTTACCCACTTGCCAAAGGGCACCTAGGCAATGGCTCTAGGTCCTGATGCAAGGATGTTTCCTTCCAAGCTCCGCCTCTGATGTAGTCTCACTCTCTCTCTCTGTTGTGGTGGAATAATATTTTGAGTGGCCAACTATCGAGTCCTCTTTAGCTCCAGCTCCGAGTCACACACAATGCTGATGTTGCTTGGGCAACTTTTGCTAGCATAACATTTTGATCACCATTTTTTCATCTCTTGGTGGGTTTATATAGGTGAGCTTCAAATCCTCCTTCCCTCCCTTGGTACATGATGGATGGTGACCCAAGGGAGAGGTGTGATTCCATTGTGTGCTCAAATATTTTTTTTTGTGCTCACATAATGTCTAAGGAGGTGTTGGTGGTTGTCCTTAGGCGTCTTTCACATAAGGAGTAATTTTCCTTTGCTTGGTGTGGTCCCGGAAAGTGACTTTTTTCCATTTCTAAGAATGCACGCTTATCGGGAAAAAAGGTGTGCAAAAGGTGCTCTTCTCGAAGGATAAAGCATGCATTTGAGCATTTATGGCTAGTTCAAATATGATTTTCTGAAAACCTTAGATATTTTAAATACTTCTTGATTCCATAATGTATTCCTGTCCTGTAAATCCTTGGGCTCGACATTAATTGATGTTGTCTTCTGCTATATGATTTTCCAGTGTTAATATCTGTGGTGAATCTTCTTTAGCCTTACCTTTATCTTGAACTTTCTGCTTTTCCTGTGCTTTCCCAGAAGTAGTCATGTTTGCTTCAATCTCTAAAGCATCTATTTGTATTTGTTCAAGAGTAGCATATCTTCTCTCTCTCAAATTGAAACTAAAATCTGATACAAATTCTCCAGCAAAAACAACTCTTGCTCCAATAGGAGGGGGTTTCATTTCTGCGGGAAAACTATTAAACAATTTGTTAAATATTTTAATGAAATCATTCATGCTTTCATTAGAATTTTTCTTAATATCATTAAACTCTATCAATGAATAACCATGATCTCTCTTTTCACCCCATCTTTGGATGAATTGTCTTTCTAATTTGTCCCAATCATTAACTGAGCCATTTGGTAATCCTTTATACCATTTTCTTGCCTCTCCATTCAGAGAATATACAAATAGTCTCATTACTACATCAAGATGTTCAACATTTAAATTTTCAGCAAAAGTGAAAAACAAAGGCAAGTTATTTTCTGCAGTTATTTCATCTTCACCAGTAAATCTAGGAAGCAATTTAAGGTATTCTTGAGGCATTTCATTCATTGGTTGTGGAATATTTAATGGTGCATATCTATTCATCAAGAAAGCAGGGATAGGGGTTCCCATGTTTATGCCTTGATTAACTGCTCCTTAAGTAGGTGGGGTTTTTATACCAGTTGTAGATGTGGATGGATGAGGTGAAACAACTGATATGGGAAGGGGTTGATGAAAAATAGCAGAAGAACTGGCAACTATATTAAGCAGATTTTATGTAAATGTAAATGAAACAAACTCAAAATATTGTTCTTCTAACTTTAGTTCTTGGAAATGAATAGGTGGGGATAAGGATTCTTGTTCTGAGAAAATGAGTTTTTGAGAAATATCCTTGGATGAAAGGGTATGGGAACTGCTGCCTGGTGCAAGCAGTGTAGCATCAGGTGTAGAAAGCGTTCTTGATTTTTGGCTTTTTTTAGAAACCATATTTTCAGGATCTGAAAGAATAAGAGCTTTCTACTGAGAGGTATCTGACCTCGTATGTGGCCTTTTATACACTAGAATTATAAAATAAAAACACAGCTTGATATTTCCTCCTCTCTTAACAACTAGAGGAAATATGAACAAAACCCAGGGAAAAATCTTCGCTTCTTCGTCCCCGACAACTGTACCTTAAGAGACAATCCCTTAGTTGTGGTAAGGAATCAGTGCTTAAGACATGTATATAATTATGTCACAGAAATATTGGTCTTTGTTTAATCACCTTCAAATATTTATTATTAAACCCTCAAAGATCAAGTACAATGAATGTCCCACAATTCTATTATCTGTTGATATAGAATGGAATGATCAGAATAACATGAAAGAAAGAAGCCCTAACTGTTGTGTTGTTATACAGAATATATCACCTCAAACTCCAGAAGAATTATAAGGAAATAAAAAGTTAAAATGAAGGAGTGCCTATTAAGAATTTTAACTCTTATTCACACAAGTAAAAAGAGACCTGTAGCTTCATTACTTCATTTTATTCAAAGATTGAAAGCACACAATGTAAACAGGAAGACACATCAACATCAACAAATGCAAGAAAATTTCTTTTCATTCATTAATCATTTGAAATCTAAGTACAAAAATTGCAGTATGAAGGTCCAAAACTCTGAACCTTTCTCTTTCTTGTCTATCTCATTAAATACAATAGAAAGTAGTTTGTAACTGTTGTAACTAACCCTAACTACTTCAACTACTTAGGATTTCATCAATTATCTATTACATGTCCTCAAAATGTCTTATTACAATTACATTCTCTTTAAAACAGGAAAATAACATGAAATTAAAATCATAAATATATGTTGAATGTGAATTGATGACGATTCTTCTACAGTTCCTTGACTGGTTGGTTTATCCTTCTTTGAATTCAAGGGGTCCTTTGGTAAATCTGTCATCCAAGCTCTGCATTTATTCCATATCTCGATGTTTGTCCTGAATGAATGGAACAGCTTGTGATATTCCAATCTGAAAGCAATGATTCTATTGAAATATGGTCTTTCTGCAAATAAAGTTTTCACTAACCAAAACAACTGAAAATGTCTTTGAAGGAAATTGATCATTGTTTCTCCTTTAAGAACATGAGTCTTTTCATGAGTACTGTCTACCTTACTTTTTGCCAACACTAGTAAGAGTTCATAATAATTCCATGATAAAAGACCACCTCCAAGACCTCAACATGATGGCAAACCTACTCTTGCTATTTTATCAAACCGATTCACTGCTTCCTTAAGCTCAATCAACTTCTTTTCTGTGGAATTCCTGCAATCATTTTTTACAATCATTTTATTAATTTCCACGACATATAAAATCTTGTCTTTAATTTCATTTTCTTCCAACTCCTGATTTGTTTTGGAATCAATGAAATTAATGAAATTTCTTACCCAAATGGCCCTATTAATTGTCTTTTTCTTGTCTATCATGACTTGTTCTTCAAAATCCTTGATAATAATTTTTTCTTCTGCAACAACAATAAAAAAATCCCCGATTATTTTCATTTCTGCAATAATATCATTCCAGATGATATCCTTAGCTTGTATTAAGGATATATTTCCCTTCAATTTTTCTTTGAGACTTTTAATCTCAGCATCAGCAGTTTGGCAGTCCATTTTGTATTTATTGACTTCTCCCTCTGTGGCTTGTATGATCTTTGTTGTTGTTTCTAAATCATCTTGTCCCCTTTTTCGATCTCTCTCTTCCATCTGCAATTTAGTGGTTAATTGAGATATTTGTGCTAATGGATCTTCATTACCTGATGGAAAAACAAAATTGCATGTATGAGCTTCAAAATGATTCTGCAATGACAATGCAGTTTGATTTAATTTGGTGATTTCTTCTTCCTTTTGCAAGAGCTGCTAAAGAATTTTTTATTTCTCATTTTCTATCTCTGTAACCTCTGCTGCCATAGAGTGTTCTCCTGTAGGCAATTTCAATTTTTTCTTTAGTAAATAGATTTTTGATTCAACACTTTGCATAAGCTTCTATACAACAGACCTATCATTGGGATCTACTCCAATCTTCACAATAATATTTTCGAGTTCCTCATTCTGGATTGTCAAAGCCCTGGAATTGGCTTTCTCTAACTTCAACTGCTTGATCACTTTTCCAAGCATATTTTCAGCCTTCAGTGCCATTACATTAGTTTTGGTTAGGTCATTCACAATTAGTTGACCTATTTGCATACGTAAATTTACTTTGTCAAGCAATGGAATTTTCTTCACATCTACAGTCAGATTCACAGTATTAAAATTATTGTATGAACCAATAGAAATGTCAGAGGGATGTGAAAGGGCAATTTTGAATTGATCCTTTTCAAGATCGATTTCAGTTAGAAGTCTCGTTTGATCTGGGGTTATCTGGTACTCAGCTTGGGCCTCCATGCTTGCCTTCGTCTTGTTATTTCTTTCTACAATATGGGCAAACATTTGTTTGATTAAGGGCACTTGTTCCTGAGTGCTTTCATGTCTCCTGGGTGAAGCAGGGACATTTTGTTCATCTCTCAATTGTAATGAGAAACCAGGTTGAGCATCTACAAAATCTTCATTGAACTTTGTTCTCTTCTCAGTCCTCTATTCTTCATCCTCTGAATCAATCATTGCCTCTTTACCTCTCTTAGTTGAATTCTCTAATATGACAAGAGTCTAAACATTTGAGCTCACTGAACCTGCAACACCTTTACTTGCCTTTTTTCTATATCAGGTCTGCTCTCATGAATGAATGTTGCATACCCATTTTCAATTATCCTATTAGAAATCACACTATGAGGGTCATAAGCCCACTTCTCTCCTAAAAGTAGGTGCAATTCATCTAACATCTTAGTGACTTCATCAATTTCTTATTTCATATTAACTATAAAAGGACCAACAGTCATTGGTAATTTAAACATATGACCTTTCTTCATAGGCACACAGTGTACTTGATTAACATTTAAACTTTGCCTAATGAACTCCAAAGTGAATAATCTCATACGCACAAAAATAGGAAGCATGTAAGGCTCTACACTAACTCCACAAAGTTTAATCTCATAGTGTTATTCAAAGACAAACCAATCACCAAACTTACAACTTGTCCCCAACTGCAAGAACTCTTGAGCTTTGGCAGAAAGCAAGGGGGATTAATTCCATTCAAAATTTTATATGCAGTAGACATGAAATGACTAGAAAAATCAAATAAACCACCCTCATTCTGCTCTTTCCTCACTATGTCTGTCCAAAAAACCAATGACTGTATTTTCTTATTCATATCCATTATATTTAATCCCAGATGCATGAATTCTTCTACATTTTGATATAAGAAAAGATAAATAACAAGAGAAGGAAACCTTAATGAACCCGTCAGTAATAAGCTCATGAGTTGAGAGTTGACAGCTTTTTGCCAATAAGATGGAATATCCAGCACCACTCCTAGCTTCATCATCATGGTGAAAATTCCCAGAACTAATTTGTCCACTGTACTATCATGATATTTTCCCAAAATCTTTGTAATGCACTTCAACACTGGTCTAACTTCTATATCAAAAACCTCCATGGGGAAATTTTTATTACCAGGTGCAAACTGTTGTGTATTTGGCTTCAGAAGAGATATGGATTGGTTGAACTCCTGACCTGCAAGACTATCAAAGTGTGACATCAATGAATCCTCAGTAAATTTAACATATGACTCTGACTCAGGGTAACACAGAGCATGACAAATTAATTGGGCTGAAACCTGCAGAACAAATTCACGTTGACAGTTCATTACAAAACACTTCCTTGGGTACATAACAGACACTATCCAATACACAAATTTGAGGAAAATATGCGTTCTTGGAATACATGCTGACAATACACCAGTTTTGACCATGGCGATATATATTGGAGAGGCCTTATCGTTTAAGAAGACTTGCTGATAAAACGAAAGGTGGTCAAGTGAACAAATAGTATCCTGGATATCCCTCTTAGTATCCATGATAGGGATGTGACTGGAAGAACCTGACAGGGATGAGCGCTTAGCCATAATTCAACTTAGGATAGCAGAAAATTGACAAGGTGACAAATAATTGACAAGATGACAGATAGCTGAGAAAAACACAACGCAGACAAACTTTCAAACACAAACTAACAATAATAACCTTAGAAAAATTAGAATCCTTCTTAAATAGGTGGCGCGGGCTTTAAAATTAAATGTTTATAAGATGCGCCAAAAGACCGTTAGGAAAACCCGACGTGGACTACAACTGTTACCGACTTGGCTGCATACGTCACTGTGGGAGGCCTCTAGGTACGGAGAACTCATTGGGCTTATGTCCCCATAGTGAATCTTGACCGTTGATCTGGATTTCTTCTGCAGTCAACAGGGTCAACTGCAGAGGCACTCTCCTCTTTAGCCCATGCGCTGAAAGTGCCCACGGGTTGAGCCTTTTACTCATCGTTTGATAAATCATCAAATCCCACTCCATAATATGCTCGATATTTAGTCTGTGAATCGGGACCCACTTCCATAAAGAATTAAAGTATTTAAACTTTAAACTTTAATATAATGAACAAATACATTTTTATCCTAAAGTATATGAAATTTTATACTTTAACGTATCCTTTTATAATTTTATATTTTTTGTATTTTTGAAAATTAAAACTAAAGGATATTGCAAATGAGCCACAACAGCTGGAAAGCAGACAGAAGAAAAAGTATCAGAAGAATAAAGAGAACCCTACTCATCAGGTAAGGATGAAACTCATGTCTTGTTTTTAGAACTTGAAAATCTAAGAAAGGAAAATGAAGATTTGAAACAAAGATTTTCTAGAGGGGAAGGAAATCTTGGCACTTTATGCACGACATGTTTTCAAGAACTAATAGCAACAGGGTACAAGTTTTTTGGGGAAAACATCAGCCCAACTGAAACAGAAATAGAACTTCGGGAGGCTGTTACAGAAGAACCTACTAAGATATTGTTGTTACACAAGAACCAACAGTTAAAGTAGAGCCTCCTGTAGTAATTGACCTAGAGAATGATACACAAGAACATGTGGAGGCCACTATTGTTACATAAGAAATAGAAATGGACATTTACTCTAGGTAGAAACAAAGGAGCTGATACACAAGAACCCATCGATGAAGTTGTTGTTACACAAGAACCAGCAGCAGAGGTGGAGCATACCCATTCAACAAATGTTGTTACACCCATTATTGACATTGATATTGAATGCAGAAGAATGTTGGGTCCCATCTCGGGATGGAGTTCTGAGAAAATCTTGTTAATTTCTGAATTGCAGAAGTGGAAAAAAGAAGCAATCTCCCTTCGGTAGGGGATGATTTCGCCGAAAGAACATAGGAAGGAGATAAATGCTCTACATGAAAATTGGATGAAAGAAGAGTTGAATAAGGGATGGGAGAATTATAAGAGGAAGGAATCTATGAAGAAGCAGGAGGAACAGTTGTTGTTGTTACATCAACAGGTTCAAGATCTTACCATGGATAAGAAAAAACTTCATGACCTTGCCCTCAATCTGTTGGGGTCACTATTACATTTGGTGGAGATTCTGACACTTTTGACGAAATATCAGAAATTTCCCCAAATTTTATCAATTTTTCAAATCCCGCCACAAATTTTCGCTATACCGACATTTGGAGACAAGTGTCGGTATTGCGACACTTAGAGGTAAGTGTCGGTCTTGCGACGTTTTTAAAAAAGCGTTGTAATTGCGACGGATTACTGAAATATGTCTGTATTGCGACACTTAGACAAGGTGTCGCAATTGCGACGTTTCGAGGAAGGCATCGTTATTGTGACAGTTTGGGGAAAAGTGTCGCTCTTACGACGTTACAAAGACAAGGTTTCGCTATTGCGACGTTTAGAGGAAGGCATCGCAATTGCAACGATTTGTGGCAAAGTGTCGCTCTTGCGATGGTTTGGGGAAAATATACTTTCATGGAATTCTTGCACTTTACAACTTGCGGTTCTGTTTCGTCTCCATAATTCTTGCACTTTACAACTTGCGGTTCTGTTTCGTCTCCATAATTCTTGCGCTTTACAACTTGAGTTGGCTACAAATATCAAACCAGAATTCTTGCGCTTTACAAGTTGCGCTTTACAACTTGCGGTTCTATTTCATCTCCAGAATTCTTGCACTTTGCAACTTGAGTTGGCTGCAAATATCAAGCCAAAATTCTTGCGTTTTACAAGTTGCGCTTTACAACTTGCAGTTCTATTTCATCTCTAGAATTCTTGCGCTTTACAACTTGATTTGGCTACAAATATCAAACCAAAATTCTTGCGCTTTACAACTTGTGGTTCTATTTCGTCTCCAGAATTATTGCGCTTTACAACTTGAGTTGACTGCAAATATCAAACCTCGTCTCTATTTGAGGGACACCTCGGGGATCAGGATGAATTCCATCCAACCGAAAATTCCCAAGCCATTTGTTGTCCTCGATAAAAAAATAGAACCAAGCTCTGAAAACAAGGTTCAAACCTCCAATATTTATTTATTGTTAATATCATTGGCTAGCTCGACAAGTCGGCAAGAAGGGCACTGGACACGTCGTCAAGAAGGGCCTGGTTGACCCCGGTGTTAAGAGTGTCGAGGACGCCGAGAGATCATACTTGCGGTGACCAATGCTTGTTTTTTTCCATTTTTATATTCTTCTGTTCAATGGGATAATCCCACATTCACTAGGCGTATAAGCCATATTGGTGTTTATAAACGTGTGGAGGTTTTACATGTTTCGACTATGAGCCGAAGGCTATGAGCACTCATACATTCAATTGGGACTCGGCGCATGCGCTGGGCCCCTCCCCTCATGACTTGGACTTGGTTGTGGTTTAGCTTGTGGTTCTCGGCCTTGGTTCTATGGTGATTAGTGTAGGTGCTTGGGCTGAGCCAGGGGCTCAATGGAGTTAAAGAGCCCACCTTTTGATTAAAAATATAAAAAAATTTATACACTATTTTATTTTCCCAATAAAATAAGCTAGAATATGAAAAATTTTATATTAAATATAAAATTGATATACACTTTTTTATTTGCCCAATAACATAAGCTAGAATACGATAGGATTAGGGCATTTTGAGATTTTTACAAAAATGGAAAAAGAGGGAAATAGATAGGACAATCATTAAGATAGTTTAGGAAAAATAGGATTTCATATATTTTAGCATGCAAATGGCCAGATTGGGGTAATTTAGGGCTTTTTAGCAAAATCGAGGTATATGATAACGATGGAACATGGTGAATATAGTGAAGGCATAAGGAATCATAGCCAAAAAATGATCATGAAAGACAACTTTTGAGGGTGAAAAAATGAGTGCTAACAAGATGCATGCTCTGATTCTAAGTCAGAACCCGATAAGGGGAATGACAAAGGGAAGCATATGATTGATGCAGAGCCCAGTTCCATTGTTACCACCACCAAGATCCATAAGGATGAGCCCGAAGATCCAAAGGAGGGGGATCACCTCTTCCACTCATAGATGTGGGTGAAGGGTTCTCCGCTGCAATTCATTGTAAAAAACAAGATCAAAATGAACCTCATTTCAGTAGAGGTTGTGAATCAGCTAAGCCTACCGACCACAACACACCCATAGTCATGCACCATCAGGTGGCTTCACCCGCAGTCATACACCATAGGCACATTTTTCATTTGCTCCCTTGTAGCATATTCATTCGGTCGTGTCGCGTCATGTGAGGTCACCCAACCGAGCGTGTTCGAGTCACGTCGTTTCATTCGAGGGTGCCTGTATAATTTTTCCTAAGTTGTGACCGCCCGAGTGCCTTGTGCATGTTAGGGTGGCCCGTTTTCCGTTTGCTCCATTGTGGCATCGTTCGATCGGGTGCACGGTGTTGCGCCATATGAGGTCGCCCGACCGGGCGCTTTTGGTTCGGGCCGTTTGGTTCAAGGGCACCTGTATCAATTTTGCTAGGTTGTTACTACCAGGATTCCTTGTGCATGTTTGGGCGGCCCATTTTTTGTTCGCTCCCAGCCTGTGGCATCATTCGTTCAGGCGTGTCATGTCACGCCGTGCGAGGTCGCCCGACTGGCCATGTTCGAGTCGGGTCGTTTCGTTTGAGGGCACCCGTATCATTTTTTCTAAGTTGTGACCGCCCGAGTGCCGTGTACACATTCGGGCAGCCCATTTTACATTTTCTCCCTTGTGGCATCATTCGGTCAGGCGCACCATGTCACGCCATGTGAGGTCGCCCGACCGGGCGCGTTCATGTTGGGTCGTTTTGTTCAAGGGCGCCTGTATCATTTTTGCTAAGTTGTGACCACCCGGGTGCCTTGTGCATGTTCGGGTGGCCCATTTTTTGTTTTCTCCCCTATGGCATATTCGTTTGGTCAGGCATGTCGTGTCTCACCTTGTGAGGTCGCTCGACCGGGTGCGTTCGGGTCGGGCCATTTCGTTCGAGGGCTCCCGTATCATTTTTTCTAAGTTGTGACCGCCCGGGCGCCTTCTGCACGTTCGGGTGGCCTTTTTGCCATTTGATCACTTGTAGCATCGTTCGATCGGGCACGCCCATATCGGTTTTAAGGTGTGACCGCCGGGTGCCTTTGCACGTTCGGGCGCCCTATTTTCCATTTGATCCCTTGTAGCATTGTTTGGTCGGGCACGCGCCGTGTCGCGTCGTGCGAGGTCGCCCGACTGGGCGCGTTCGGTTCGGGTTGTTTCGTTCGAGGGCACCCATATCAGTTTTGCTAAGTTGTGACCGCCCGAGTGTCATTTGCACATTCGGGCGGCCCGTTTTCCGTTTTCTCCCTTGTGGCATCATTTGTTCAGGCGCGTCGTGTCTGGCAGGTGCGGCGTCCCGCCCGGCCCAGGCACATTCTTATCGGGTCATTTCATTCGAGGGTGCTCGTATCGGTTTTCTAAGTTGTGACCCCTAGGAGTGCCTTGTGCACGTTCGAGATTACAGCCCATTGCCATTTCTCCCTTGTGGCATCGTTCGGTTGGGTACTTCGTGTCGCACCATGTGAGGTGGCCGTCGGGGCGTGTTCGAGTAGGGCCATTTTGTTCGAAGTTGTTGTATTAAGTTTTCCTAAGTTGTATTTGCCTGGGTGCCTTGTGCATGTTCAGGCGGCCTGTTTGTTATTTGCTCCCTTGTGGCATATTCGTTCGGTCAGGCGCATCGTGTCGTGTCGTGTGAGGTTGCCTGACCGGGCGCGTTCGAGTCGGTTTGTTTTGTTCGAGGGCACCTGTATCAGTTTTGCTAAGTTTTGACTGCCCGGGTGCCTTGTGCACGTTCAGGCAGCTGGTTTGCTATTTTCTCCCTTGTGGCATCGTTCGGTCGGGTGCGTCGTTTCGCTCCGTGCGAGGTTGCCCGATCAAGCGCATTCGGTTCAGGCCATTTTGTTCGAGGGCGCCCGTATCAGTTTTGCTAAGTTGTGACCGCCCGGGTGCCTTGTGCACATTCAGGCAGCCCGTTTGCTATTTTCTCCCTTGTGGCATCGTTTGGTCAGGCGCATTGTGTCACACCGTGCGAGGTCGCCTGACCAAGCGCGTTCAGTTCGGGTCGTTTCGTTCAAGGGTGCCCGTATTACTTTTGCTAATTTGTGACTGCCCGAGTGCCTTGTGCACGTTCGGGCGGCCCGTTTACCATTTTCTCCCTTGTAGCATCATTCGGTCAGGCGCGCACATGCATTAACCCAACCCATGATTTAACACCCTAAACCCCAAACATCTAACCCCTAAACCCCTCAACCACTTGATCTGCTAGGGACCGGTTACCTTGATATTAACAATGGTGTATTCATACTCCTTCTGAATAACCAATAAAGGGTCAAGTAAATTGACCAATATTTTGTCAAGTTTTATCTTATCCATATCTGGGGTTATAAGCTTCTTATGTTGTCACTATCTCCCTTTCTTACCCTTCTCTACCTCTCTCACTCCTCTCCCTCTCTCTCTCTCAGATGATCCATTCCTTCTCTCCCCTCTCCTTCACTTTATCTCCATCTCTCCCTTGTGACTCCCCTTGTCTCGCCACCTCTATCAATCTATGTCTTTATAATTATTCCTTCTCATATATATCTAGAGTTAATATATATCATGACATATTTGCACCTACGATTGGGTTAATCTTGCCTTGTCGGCAAGGTTAAAATGGTTAATATTCGATAGAAAAAATGTAAATCAAATATTTCATCAAAAAGAGGGAACCATACCCTATATTCTTCCAGGCTATGCCTATCAGTCGCTTGGCCTCTTCCTGCTCTCACATGAATGTAGTCTTGCTTGACTGGTATAGAAGAAGGTTTCACATTATCAACTATTTGTTTGGGAAAAATTTTAGTTGTTTCAACACTGCTACATTCTATTTCAAGCTTATTCTTTAAACCATCTTAGTCTTTTGTACTCTCTTCAACTTTGTAGTGCTTTCCATTCCTCTCAATCACATATGTTTCCTTGGTCTGTTAAGGGACAAGGTCGACAACATTAGGATGTTTTTGCAATAAACAAGGGTATTTCCAGGACACAGTGATCAGGTGGAGCAAGAGTATAAGAGCCAAATTTCTCATGATTGTGGGACACTCGAACTTAAGATTTTCTGGAGTAGTCATGAGGTGCATTTTGGTTATCAAGACTTCATCAGATGGCCATTCTATAGACTTAAATTGTGTGACAACATTTTTGCTGAGTTTGAAACTAGAGATTGAACATACATTTGCTTTGATTGCAATAGAAATCTTCATCATTAATAAATGTAAAGCAATGGCTAATGAATACTATAAATTAATAAATAAAGAAGACATGGAAAAAAGCAACATTAATACTTACAAAATTGTTACATTAAACTCTAACCCCTAACCCCTAACCCCTTAAACCCTAAACCATTAAACCCTTAACCCTAACCCCTTAAACCCTAAACCAATAAACCCTTAACTTTCCATTTTATTCTTTTCTGTTAGGCTTTCCATTTCATTCTTAAATTGTTGCACAATTTCCATTAACACGCCATTCATATCACAGGATTCATTGCCCAGTTAGATCTACAGTAATGGATGCACCACTTCCTTTCCTCATAATGCTTTCTTTGTGAATGATACAATAAAATTTATTATTTGTCATTCTATAGAGTCTATCATCTATTTATACTATATTATTTCCTTTCCAGTTCTAATACACATTTAAAAAGGTTTGGGATGCTAATTCACTCTCTAACTGACTTTTTACATATGTCAACAATGATTTGATATTATTTGAATTAATTAGGGTTCCTGCCTAGGTTCCACCTTAGGTTTTAACCCTGAACAAAAATTATCTACACATGAATCTTATAACAGAAAATAAACAATAGCGAGAACATAAAACATAAAACAGATAAACACAAAGATTTTCCCCTGGATCCCAAATCGGGATGACCAGCTTGATTTTTCATTATATTCCTTTTAGTGTTACAACACATATATATACATGCCGAAGCATACATAAACCCCAATCCATAAATCTTGGATTAGAACATAACCGTAGTTCCCTTGACCAGATCTACAAAAATACCAGGGGCCGAAAACCATCGTACCCCAATACCATGTGCAAAACCATGCACAAAACCATGGACGCGGACTACCCGCCGGAAATTAAGGACCAAAAATTTTCGCCGGGGCGCTGCCCCGCACCCCGACAGGGGGGGCTATCGCCCCCCCTCTTACCCCCCCGCGCGTGCTTAGTCATGGAAAGAATATAACACATACCCAACACATAAATAACTTAGGTGTCATTGTCTTCCATCTAGTGGCTCATGACCTAGAGATTGCATAAGGAACTATGGTGCTCATCACTTGGCCATTTCATATTAGCGATGTAGGGAGGTTGGAGTAAGTTAGAGGGTAGCTACCCCTCCTCTCCCTAATCTTGTTCCAAGCTAATTTTCCTTTGTCACTAATTTGTAAGACCATTGTGAAATTGATTATGGTTTTTAGTCGCAGGAACGGATTGAAGCTCTTGATAGTCATGACCTCCCGGGCTTCAAGTTGGGATTCATTATTTTTGTTTTGGGGATAAGATTTTATAGAATTATTGCTCGACTTCAATGGTGAGGATTCAAAGACTCCTCCTTTTCCCATTTATCTGTACATATATATATTTTCCCTATAAATAAAAGGCTATTTACATTTGTTAATTTTTGTAGGGGTCTTTGGCATCATTCCATCACAATCCCTCAAGATTAGGATTGATCACTTCCATAGGTGAGCTATTACACTATTTTATTAACCCCCCTTCATGTTATAAACTAAATTTCCTTATTCTAGTTGGCTTAGTAGAAAATTAGGGTTTTATTTTCTTGCTTCTTTTCGTTATGGTGTCCTAGAGCTTGTTCGACCACTAATAAACTTGTTCAGGTAAATGTTTCTAATTCTCTCTATGGAAATTACTCCCGTCTAAGTTCCAACTGATCTCTCTTAAGTCCTATCTCTTGTCCTTCTTCTCTCTCCCTTTCTCACCTTATACCTCCCTCTCTCTTCCCCAATCTCCCTCTCTCTCTCTCTCTCTCTCTACTCTCCAATCCTCTCACTATATCCTTGTTACATTGAGACGCAAAGAATAAGAAACTAATGTACACAAACAGAGACTAATGAAAATATCATCTTAACCCCTAACCCCTTAAACACTAATTCCCAATCCCTAACCCATTTAACCCCCTAAACTTCTAAACCCCTAACCCATTTAACCCCCTAAACCCCTATTAAACCCCTAACCCATTTAACCCCCTAAACCTATAAACCCGATTCGTTCGAGGGCGCCCGTATTAGTTTTTCTAAGTTGTGACCGCCTGGGTGCCTTGTGCACGTTCGGGTGGCCCGTTTGTTGTTTTCTCCCTTGTGGAATCGTTCGTTCGGGCGTGTCGTGTCGTGTCGCATGAGGTTGCTCAACTGGGCACGTTCGGGTCGAACCGTTTCATTTGAGGGCGCCCATATCAGTTTTTCTAAGTTGTGACCACCCGGGTGCCTTGTGCACGTTCTGGTGGCCCGTTTTCTGTTTTGTCCCTTGTGGAATCGTTCAGTGGGGCGTGCCGTGTCGCACTGTGTGAGGTCACCCAACTGGGTGCGTTTAGGTTAGGTCGGTTAGTTCGAGGGCGCTCATATCAGTTTTGCTAAGTTGTGACCACCGGGGTGCCTTGTGCACGTTCGAGTGGCCTGTTTTCTGTTTGTTGTTTGCTTCCTTGTGGCATCATTCGTTCGAGTGCGTCGTGTTGTGCCGTGTGAGGACGCTTGACTAGGCGCGTTCGGGTTGGGTCGTTTCGTTCGAGGGCACCCGTATCAGTTTTGCTAAGTTGTGACCGCCCGGGTGCCTTATGCATGTTCGGGCGACCCGTTTGCTATTTTCTCCCTTGTAGCATCATTCGGTCGGGCGCGCCGTGTGAGGTCGCCCGACCGGGCACGT
Organism: Pinus albicaulis; assembly: GCA_034641835.2. Lineage (NCBI taxonomy): Eukaryota > Viridiplantae > Streptophyta > Pinopsida > Pinales > Pinaceae > Pinus > Pinus albicaulis. The sequence continues at coordinate 666,622,239 of CM076583.1, forward strand.
TTGGGTCGGGCCATTTTGTTCGAGGGCGCCCGTATCAGTTTTGCTAAGTTGTGACCACCCGGGTGCCTTGTGCACGTTCGGGCAGCCCGTTTTCCATTTTCTCCCTTGTGGCATCGTTCAGTCGGGCCCACCGTGTCACACCATGTGAGGTCGCCCGACCGGGCGCATTCAGGTCGGGCCATTTCGTTCCAGGGCGCCCGTATCAGTTTTGCTAAGTTGTGAATTCCCGGGTGCCTTGTGCATGTTCGGGTGGCCCGTTTTCCATTTACTCCCTTGTGTCATCGTTTGGTCGGGCGTGCCATGTGAGGTGGCCCGACCGGGCACGTTCGGGTCGGGCCGTTTCATTCGAGGGCGCCCGTATTAGTTTTGCTATGTTGTGACTGCCCGGGTGCCTTGTGCATGTTCGGGTGGCCCATTTTCCGTTTTCTGCCTTGTGGCATCGTAATTCGTTGGGCACGCCATCATGTCACGCCGTGTGAGGTCGCCCGACCGGGCACGTTTGGGTCGGGCCATTTTGTTCGAGGGCGCCCGTATCAGTTTTGCTAAGTTGTGACCACCCGGGTGCCTTGTGCACGTTCGGGCAGCCCGTTTTCCATTTTCTCCCTTGTGGCATCGTTCAGTCGGGCCCACCGTGTCACACCATGTGAGGTCGCCCGACCGGGCGCATTCAGGTCGGGCCATTTCGTTCCAGGGCGCCCGTATCAGTTTTGCTAAGTTGTGAATTCCCGGGTGCCTTGTGCATGTTCGGGTGGCCCGTTTTCCATTTACTCCCTTGTGTCATCGTTCATTCGAATGCGTCATGTCGCGCCGGTGCCATGTGAGGTCGTTCGACCCGGCGCGTGGGCGTGTTTAGGTCGGGTCGTCTTTGCTCAATGGCTCCAACAGCGAGTGCAAATCATCCTTTGAGAGTTGCAGAGTGGCACCATTGGCTTCCTCATCTAGCTTTCTCGTCTTACCATCACCCTTGATCCTCCATGATTTTTTCTCTGGTTTGAGAAGAGGGGGGTTCATACTAGCTTCAATTCCCTAAATTGACTCATGCCAAGTATTTTAAAGATTGAATGATTACAAAAGCTTCCCTATTAGACATGTAGTTTGGTTAGTCACATATAGGAGGATAATTTAAATTTTAAACCACATTTTGATTTCTAGATTCCAAAGCTTAGGTATAAGCCTGAACTGTAGCAAGGGTTAATTCCAATGTTCATGGGGTACATAGCCTGTGACATACAAGCTGCCATAATTTCCATTATGTGAACTGTAAAAGGAGGCAATTTTAGAATCATATCAGTCTTTAAATCCCAAGAATTTTAGTGTAACTACCAAACAGGCTTGTAGCTCTGTTACCAATAGGGATGCCCCTCTTTTGGAGTGTATGGAGCAGATTCAATTTGAATTTTGTCCTTCAATTTTAAGGAGCGTAACTAGGCTCCTCATAGACCAAAATAAAAGGAATTGGCATTACTAAGGACTGTGCGTAGAATCCATATAATGGCCCTATTAAGTGATCCCTATCTGTCATTGCAATTTCCTAACCTAATCTGGAGTCTTGAAACATGATAAAAAAATTAAAATAGTATTGATAATTACAATGGAAGCTACCAAATCTAAATGACTATTTGCATTCAATTACAGGTAAAGACCCAAGGAAAAAATAATACATAAATTATAAAGAAAAAATATATAAAAAAAGAGATTAAAACTCCAAATATTTAAAATACAACATAATTTAATAGTGTAAAGTTTAAAACTCCTTTTAATAAAGCATGATGTTTAATAGGGTAGAAGGATTACTATATGCAAAAATCAGTCCATTATTTACTCATATAATTTTAATTTCTCTTCAAAAAAATATGTTTTATTTTTTTATTGTAAATATTTTTAAACAATCAAAATAAACAAACATTTAATTATTTAGAAAATATTTTAGTTATTTAATAATTATTATAATTATTAAAATATATATTTTTAAATTAATTTGAGTGGCATTAAAAAACCACACCTATTTCATTTCAAAATGTCAAAAATTTTCAAATATCAAAAGTTTTAATTTCCCTCGTTCATTTCCCTCTGGTTGCATGGTTTGTTCGGGGAAGGAGGGAGGATGCAGCCATACTGTCGCCAGTTTTGAGGAAGGAAGCAGCCATACCATTGCAGGTTTGGAAGAAGGATGAGGAAGATTTGTGTTCTGAGCCGTGCTCATGGATCTGGCACCATGGACAGTGTGAGGATCTCTGCATTGCTCTCAACTCCACAACTCCAAAAACAGGTACTCTTATTCTTCAATACAACAAGAATTTTGGTTGGCATTTTAGCTTTTTTTTCAGGATCTTGTCTCATGGGTCTACTTGTAATTTGTTCTATTGGGACTACAACCCATTACCAACCCGATCTGATGAAACAAATGCACAGTGGCCTCTGTGGGAGCTTATAAGCTTGATTAGACCTTACCTCAGAAGCTGCACTGCTATCACTCGTTGCAGGTGTTACACTGGCTAAGCTTCAATTTGCTTCATCGCATTTGCTCCCTTGTTGGAACCCTACTATATGGCACATTTTATTGTCTAGACGAATAATATTATTTGTGTGTGCGTGCAGGCGCTAATCTGCCTAAATTAGGGGTTTGGGTTTTGATCCCTAGCTCGAACTTGTATTACCTGCACTATTTGATCATTGTTCTGTTACATAAGTTAAGTGTCCAGCTACTGGGAGAAATGGCTTACTTTGCACCTCAACAGCTATCACAATTTCATCCAAAAATTGTTCCTAAACTGACTGAGGTTTGGATCAATGAAGAAATATTGAAGTAAACTGTGAGATTACTTTGGGTTCTAAACTATCACAATCTTTATTTTACCTAATTATCTTATTCTTTTGGTTCATTAATCTAATTCTTTTTCATGGACATTTCAGGTTTTAACAGACACACACCCAAAGGTTCAATCCGCTGCTCAGATGGATTTACAGCAGGTAACATGCCTTGTATCCGAGTGTCAATTCCAATCGTCTCTATTTTGTTCAATATTTATTACTTATTCTTCTATTCAAATAATTGTTATTTGACTGGTGCTAACTGCATCAACAGGTTGGCAGTGTAATCAAGAACCCTGAAATATTTGCACTAGTTTCAACATTACTCTTGAGTATCTCAAATCCCAATGAATACACAAAGCATTCCCTTGACATTCTTTTTCAAGTATTTTTTAAAGTTTCATGTCAGGCCTTCTATACCATTTTTTGCGAGATTTGATGTTGTTTATTTATTACCAACATCTTGTATTCCTTTATCTCTTACCATCATTGCAGACAATGTTTGTCAATACTATTGATGCTCCATCACTAGCATTGTTGGTGCCTATAGTCCACCACGGTCTTAAAGAAAGAAGTGCAGATACTAAAAAGAAAGCAACCCAGATTGTTAGAAACATGTGTGGTAACAGAGCCAAAGGATATGCTACCATATATAAGCTTGATGCTTCCTGAAGTGAAGAAGGTATTGGCAGAATCTTTTTCCCTGTATGTGTCTCCGCCTCCTGCGTACATCCTGACCTCTGAAAACAACCCAGAAGACTTTGAATGATTTTGTGTAGGCTGAGAAATGTTTGAAAGGCTTGCTTGTAGTGTTAATATTTTAATTTTTCCTAGGCTCTATGGAAGAAAGAATGTATTTGCTTTAGTATTACAAACTTCTAGAATATTAAGTGACTGCTTGAACACCAAAAGTTGTCATTATATTTTTTCCCTTTGAATGAGAATACAAATTGTTAGCCTTAAAGGAGATTGGATTCCAACCACTTCTATATTTTAGAAGCTTATATACATTTTTTTTAATACAGATATATTGCATGATTTTTCCTTTACTAATATTGGAACTATGGCATCTGGATAACAAGTTGAGCAAGCACATTTGATAAAAATGAATTTTGTTATTCCAACTCCTTCAAAAAGCAATACCCTTGGGAAATGGAATAAACGTGTTAGGGTGTTCTCATCAATGCCAAGCCATCACAGCTTATTACATTTAGATATAACATTCTAGTGATTATTGGGTTACCCTTGTACAAGACGAGCATTCTTGATTGCTATGTTGCATTGTGTGGGTTATGTTTTGAGATGTGTGGCTTGCACTGCTATTTACCATAAAATTGCATTTTCCTGACAGGTCTATGTGAGATGGCCTATCAATGTGCCTTTATTTCTCATCTTACAGGTCCAAGCCAGGCATTGAGTCAATTTTTTCTTCCTTTATTTCTCATCTATTCGTTTTTACTACTGTTTATATGTACCAAAAGTGCCATTGCCAATGAAGGTAGGTGTTACTGAGAATTTTAGGTGCAATTTCTTTAAATTTCTCAAGTTTTTGCCCTGAAAGTTGAACTCTTGAGCATGCATTTCATCCTTGCCTCAGCTCTGTCTGGCAGAGCAGACTAAAAATGTAATGGCAGACATGTTTGTTCAAGTGAAGCCTGGCCATATAGAACTACCACCTTTATGGACTCTGCAAGAGGATTGCCTTTTTTTTTGTTGCAATTAAAGTTGCATTTTGTTCATCAGGCAATACAAACTCTTATCAAATTGCAAGGTGTAATTCCAATCTAACTAAGATGGGGTGGACAACATGCCATGAACATCCAATTCAAAAGTTCTTGTTAGGGTTTAAGTAGCTTACAGTTCTTGTTCGTGACATTAGTTTTTGAAATATCAATTTGCTAAACTGTTTTAACCCAATTTTCTCTTGATTTTATGGAAATTGGGTGTTTGGATCTAGAAAATTTAATCTCTATTATTTTGGCTTCTCTTAGTATGAATACAATTTTAATATGTAAAACCTATTACAGTAAGTAATCAAGTGTTCAGTGGAGAAGCAATACCCCATTTCAATACTCATGCTCTCCTCCTTAGTATGGTAGTTCACTCAAGTCCTCCGCCTCTTGCATACATCCTGACCTCTGAAATCAACCCAGAAGACTTTGAATGATTTTGTGTAGGCCGAGAAATGCTTGAAAGGCTTGCTTGTAGTGTTAATATTTTAATTTTTCCTAGGCTCTATGGCAGAAATAATGTATTTGCTTTAGTATTACAAACTTCTAGAATCTTAAGTGACTACTTGAACACCAAAATTTGTCATTATATTTTTTCCCTTCGAATGAGAATACAAATTTTTAGCCTTAAAGGAGATTGGATTCCAACCACTTCTGTATTTTAGAAGCTTATGTACATTTTTTTTAATATAGATATATTACAGGATTTTTCCTTTACTAATATTGGAATTATGGCATCTGGATAACAATTTGAGCAAGCACATTTGATAAAAACAAATTTTGTTAGTCCAACTGCTTCAAAAAGCAATGCCCTTGGGAAATGGAATAAACGTGTTAGGGTGTTCTGATTCACACCTCTTGGAAAATGTCTTGTATCATAACTTGGAAAGTGTGAGGTCATGGCACTTGGTTCCAATAAGGTTACACAAGGAAAATTGCAAAATCTAGGAGCTCAAGCAATATTGTGTTTCCTTCTGCTTCTTTAAAGCTAAACCCATGTATTCAGTGTTTGTGATTTCCATTGCACTAATTTAGTTTAGTCAAGGAAAATCTCTTTGGAAATTGTCACTGTACATCTATTCCAGTACCCAAAGAATGGACATTTTATTAACAATTTCTTCCAGTATCCAAAGAATGGAAATTTTATTACCAATTTCTTCCTGTATATGTACAACTTGAGTGGGCCTATTGTTAAGAATGTGTTTCCTCCTTGGAGGCCTCAGGTTTGCACATGTTTGAATGATTAATATTGGTTTGTTGTGATATGAGGTTTGAAATTTGGGCACATCCCATGGAGTGAAACCATTGTATGTGAGTGTCTGGATATCTTAGCCCTTGCCAAGTCACAAGTTCCTACTAGTACTGGCTTGCAGGTTGTTGGTACTAGATACGCAATTTGTTTTTTTTATAATGTTTCTTTTATAGGTACATCTTGTAGTGTTTTTTTTATTGGGTTGTTTTAGTGTATCATTGTTGCCTCTTGATGTCAAAATTGTTGGTACTAGATACACAATTTTTTGTTATTATAATGTTTCTTTTATAGGTACAGCTTGCAGTGTTTTTTTTATTGGGTGGTTTTAGTGTATCATCGTTGACTCTTGTTGTCAAAATTGTATCGTGTATTTTCATCATACTCTATGGCCTTTAAGTTATCCATCCCTCCTTTCCATATTCCTATCTTTATTTTATTATTTTTAACGTCTTTCCCATTTTTCTCATCAATGCCAAGCCATCACAACTTATTACATATCGATATAAAATTCTAGTGATTATTGGGTTACCCTTGTACAAGACGAGCATTCTCGCTTGCTATGTTGCATTGTGTGGGTTATGTTTTGAGATGTGTGGCTTGCGCTACTGTTTGCCATAAAATTGCATTGTCCTAACAAGTCTATGTGAGATGGCCTGTCAACTTGCCTTTATTTCTCATCTTGCAGGTCCAAGCCAGGCATTGAGTCCAGTTTTTCTTCCTTTATTTCTCATCTATTCATTTTTACTACTGTTTATATGTACCATAAGTGCCATTGCCAATGAAGGTAGGTGTTACTGAGAATTTTAGGTGCAATTTCTTTAAATTTCTCAAGTTTTTTCCCTGAAAGTTGAACTCTTGAGCATGCATTTCATCCTTGCCCCAGCTCTGACTAGCAGAGCAGACTAAAAATGTAATGGCAGACATGTTTGTTCAAGTGAATCCTGGTCATATAGAACTACCACCTTTATGGACTTTGCAAGAGGATTACCTTTTTTTGGTTGCAATTAAAGTTGCATTTTGTTCATCAGGCAATACAAACTCTTATCAAATTGCAAGGTGTAATTCCAATCTAACTAAGATCAGTAACTCCACTACCACTAGGACTGGATCAGATACTAAGACTTGATCAGATCAAGGTACCTGTATATGAGAGCTCTGCCTCCTACATACATCCAAAAAAACAATAAAGTTGTCTTTAGCCAATGTAATCTTTGAACAATGGATGTTTTCATAATGCTTGGACTTATAAACTAAACCATAAAAAAAATAACCCAACAATTTACAGCCTTAAACCCTGTAACATTTACGATTGCAGATAACTTGGATTGCAGACATCGTTTTCATTGCTGAACAAATAAGAGAATCTAAAATGAGGGCTGCAGAAAGGGTCGAAGCTACTAACCCGATTGTAGAAGCTACAGTTGCTGCTGCTCTATACATCCGTTTTCATTGTTGAACATTTGGTGGAATTAAAGTTGGGTAAGTCCCTCTTCATTCATTCAAGTAAAAGAAGGTTACAATCATGTAAAAGACATCTGATGACCTCAACCTACCCTATGGGAAACCAAGTCTGTTGGCCGCCAAAACACATTGTATTCCATCCCAAATATGAAATTTTTATGACTGTCCATCAAGACTTTATATGCTTGAAATTCTGACCAAAAATTTCCACTTATATATCTACAAAATTATATAGTAACCGACATATATAAATGTAAAAATAAAATAAATTCCAACACAAATAGACATGAAAACATCAACTAATCACAATGTTTGGTGTATGTTATATTCTTTCCAGGACTAGCCCCCCTGCACGGGGTCCGGAGCAGCGCTCCAGTAAATTCTTTTTGGAAACTATATCAGGTGGGTGGGCCTATCTATGGTTTTTTGCATGGGTTTAGCACATGGGTTTCGGCATGATGGTTTTTTTTCCATGGTATTTTGTAGATCTGGTCAAGGGAACTACGATTATATTCCAATCCAGGGTTATGGATTGGGGTTTATGAATGCTTTGGCATGTGTGTGTGTGTGTGTGTGTGTATTATAGCATTGAAAGAAACATAATAAAAATCAATATGGTAGTCCCGGTTTTGGGATCCAAGGGAAAATATCTGTGTATGTTTTTTTTTATGTTTTATGCTCCTGATATTGTTTATTTTATGTTTTAAAAGTTAGTTTGTAGCTAATTTATGTACACGGTTAAAACCTACATTTGGTATCAGAGTTGATTCAGCTTCAAGGGGACACCTTTACTATTGAGGGGCTTTGCTCGGGCCTGTGGTAGACCATGTTTAGTGGGAGATCTACAGGATTTATTCTTACGGTGAAAGAATATGGTGTGTAGTGTAAAGATAGAGATCAAGAAATTTAATGGTCAGAGTTTTTAGTTGTGGAAGCTCAAGATGGAGGATATGCTGGCAGATAAAGATAAGTGGATCAAGGTAGATCTGGGTACTAAACCAACATCAATGTCAGATGAAGACTAGGCGAAGTTGTATTAGAAAGAAAAGAGCACAATACGATTGTGTATCTCAAATTCGGTATTTTTAAATGGATCTGGGGAAGCTATGGCGAAGGCTTTGTGGGACAAGTTAGAGACTTTGTACCAATATAAGTCTCTGGTTAATAAATTGTTCCTGTGGAAAAATTTGTATAAATTGAGGATGAAGGATGGAGACTCGGTGACAGAGCATCTCAACACCTTCAATAATGTGGTAAGTCATTTGTTATATGTTGATATTAAAATCTCAGATGAAGATAAGTGCATAATTTTTTTGTGTTCTCTATCAAATCAGTGGGATAGTTTGATTGTAGCAATAGGTAGAAATACAACTACCTTGAAGTTTGATGAAATTGTCTCAAGCTTGCTGTAGGAGGAAGTGAGACGAAAAAATATGGAGGGCTATAATGGAGATGTCTTATTTGTACGAGGATGACCCCAGAATAGAAACAAAAATAAGTTCTTGAGTGGGAGATCTAAATCTAGAGGGATATCTAAATCTACATGAAATCTTGTAAAGGTGTGCTGAAAATGCAAAAAGGAAGGGCACTTGAAAAAGGACGGTAGATCTAAATCTCTTGACAAAGGAAAAGGGATTTCATGATGCTTCTTATGCAAAGGCGAAAACCACCTCATATGAAGGTGGGGATGTGTACTTGGCTTCCTCTTCAAATACACATGTAGATCATGAGGCATGGTTGATTGACTCGGGTGAATCCTTTCACTTCACTCCCCATAGGGAGCGGTTCTGCGAGTATGATAAGTATGATGGTTGTGATGTATTCTTAAGAGATGATAGGAAGGACAAAATCGTCGGACGTGAAAAATTCAAGCTGAAGTTGCAAGGTGGAAGGATTAAAACACTTCTTGGTGTTCTGCATATTCCTGTGTTGGCCAGGAATCTTATTTCTGTAAGAAAGATGGATGATGCAGGTGTAAAAATAGTGTTCGAGAAAGATACCTGCAAGATGATTTGGGGAGCACTAGTATTGACGAGGGGTATTTGGATTAGAACTCTATGAAAAAATCTTGGAAGCACTGTTATTGATGGTTGCAACAGTTCTATAGTCCCTGAAAGTGGAGCAGAAAGGCTAGCGGTCTTTGGAGAAAATACCGTGCTATGGCATAAAAGGCTTGGACATATTGGAGAGAAGGGCCTTCAAATATTGCATGGTAATGGTATGATAGAAGGTATGTCTAATTTCTCTCTGTATTTCGATTTATGTAAAAATTGTGTATATGGGAAGAAGAATTAGGTGAGTTTCCCTTTTGGTGCTAAGAGGGCGAACAAGATATTAGAGCTTGTGCATAGTGATGTGTTTTGACCTGTTTCAGTTCCGTCGCTGGGTAAGTCTATGTACTATTTGTCTTTTATAAATTACTTATCAATGAATACATGGATATGTTTCCTGAGGAATAAATCTGAAGTATTTGATAGATTTAAAGAATTTAAGGCTCTGGTAGAAAACCAGTCTGAGAAGAAGATAAAGGTGTTGAGGACAAATAATGGTGGAGAGTTTTGTAAGAAGGAATTTCAAGATTTATGTAAGAAATGTGGTATACCAGATGGAATACTACTCCATACACACCTCAGAAAAATGGATTTGCAAAAAGAATGAATGGGATGTTGATGGAAAAAGAAATAATAATTCTTAGTGGTACCGGGTTACGACAAGAATTTTGGGCAGAGGTAGTGGAGACTGCATGCTACCTAGTTAACAAATCACCTTCAACAGTTTGGAGGACAAGACTCTGCATGAGGTATGGACTGGTAAGAAACCCTCTCTTTCACATATGAGGGTATTTGGATGTGATGCATATGTACATGATCCAAAAGAGAAAATAACCAAATTGGATTGTAAATTTGAAAGGTGTATCTTTATTGGGTATAAGGATGGTTTAAAAGGTTATAAGATTTGGAACCCAGAAACAAGGAAGGTTGTGTAAAATTGAGATTTGGTGTTTAGAGAGGTGAAATATGTTTTTAAACATGAAATCTTACCAAAGGAATGTGAGAACATAGAGTTTGACCTAAAGGAGGTGTTATCACTACACCAGATTCCCAAGGCTAAAGAAGGAACCCCAACAGAGGTAACCACAGACCAAACTTTTAACTTGGTAGCTAGGCCTACCAAGTTGGAGAGGGCTCTCTCCACAAGGTCACAACCAATAGGGCTGGAGGAATTAGGTTTTTTAGGCTAGATATATGTGCAGGGGTTTGTTTTTATTTGATTGGGTTAGGTTTCACTGAAAAATATTAGGTTAAGGGATCTAGGTCAAGGAAAATGAGATAGGGTTGCAGGGATTCAATGGGGCAAGGTAGGAACAAGGCTTACCACTTCAAATATGATTGTGATGAGATGGTTTTGAGACTGATGAGAAGCTAGGAAGATCATGGGAGATGTATTCTTCCTAAACATAGGGAAATGGACAAATTATGATATCTTTCCCTAAACAGAGCATGAGGAATCCTATAAAATTGAAAGAAAACATACAATGGAGATGTAATGAACATGAATACAACACATTCTAACCTATGAAACTGAAGGAAAAACAATTATAAACATCATACCACATGTATCCCAAAAAATATTTTCAACTCTTCTTTATTAACTGGCCAAAAAAAAGTACAATAGTTCCTTGATCAATAAGCTAACATAAAAACTAATTCCAACCCTTGCTAAGAGTGAATAAAGGGAGTATTAGACATCAAACAAGAATCACTTATCCTCATGGGTCGAATCCATGAGGTGAGTAAGATATCCACAAAATACTGAACTGAAAGTTGAAGTGTAGGATGGTCCAAGTGACTCATTCCTAATTACATGCAAACTGATTCATTTAACTCAATGATAACTTTTACCGAATGAATCCACCCCTAGGTAACTTATCCCTACAATAATTACATTTACCATCATTAGTTACATAAGTAGAAACATGATTTTCTGATGTAGAGTCAAAATTAGAGAGAAATTTGAAAAATATGAGCAAAATGGTCATTTGCGCCCTCACTGTGTCATTTGCACCATAATTGTGTCAACTGCACCCTCCATGTTCAAGGTCACTTTTGTCTCACTTGCAGGTGTCCCAATCATCCCTGAGATGGCTTGTTGGAAATCCCTTCAGGTCCTATTTATGAATATGCCTCCAGTTTTTAAAATGAAGCTGATTTGACCCCTCAAAATGTCATTCTCCCAAGACTGGTATTTGCGCAACGCCTAGGCCAAAATAGGGGCATAAATGTGATTTTTAGGTATTTTTTTAACCTTTTCTCCTGTTAAATCTGCAAAATAAGGTTGGAAACATGGTTTTCTGGAATCAATTTTTCTTTAGGAATCTAATGGTTGTCTTATTTCCCCCAAAAAGTGCCCCAAAAATTTGTGTAGCGCATAGGGTGTTGTACAAATGACCAATTTTGTGGTAAATGCAAATTCAGAAAAACTCAAGAAATCCCAGATTTTGCAAAAAAGTTTCAAAATGCCTCAAAAATTTTAGAATGGCTAATGATGATGTGGCCAGGCTTGGAGGGAAGCCTCTACAAGTATGTCCAATTTTTTCTTCTCTTCCATGGAAAAATATTCAATCTTTGCATTGGCTCTTTTGAGCTTGGCCATTGCAATTTTCTCCTTTAGTGCATGGTGTTTGACTTTCCTCCTCAATAGGTCATTGTCTTTGTTAGCCTTTTCTAGAAGCTCCTTGAAGTGCTAATTGGCTCTATCAAGCCATGGCTCCTTGTTTTCACTAATCACTATAGAAAATTGCTCATTTAAGGTTTTTTGATCAGCAAGATCAACCTCCCTTTGTCTTTCTAGAGTTAGAGATATTTTCGGCCCTCTAGTTCTAGGTTTCTTTCTTGGTACTTGTTTCTCTTTTTCATCAAGTAAGTCATACTTTTCAAGTGTTTCATCTAGCATGACTTTGGCCTTTTCTGCCTCCCTTTGAGTGGTGACATACTTGACCTCATCAATGACCTGTTTAGTCTTCAATTTCTCATTCTCCTGCTCAATGAAGTTTATGACATATATGGCCCTGTCAAGATTAGTTTGGAAGTCCTTAATCTTAACATCCTTTCCTTTGATGGATGCATTAGTGATTTTTTCATTTTCATCTCATCTAGGTAAACAAGCTATTGGATGGATAAGTGGTAAACAGACCTCCCAAGTGTCCTACGGATAGCTAGCAACAAACGGACAAATAAAACAATCTTTCTCTAGATATATATTGCGATTCATAATTAAATGCTATAAAGGTTTAATGATCCTACCTTTGATCCAACGCTTGTTTGTAGTAGTAGTCCTTTAGTCGCCCGAAAGAGTTGCCTTCGAAAATCTGCAATCACAAACAAACAAACATCAAATAGCACCTGAATAGCATATATTCACAAATCATATCTATTATGGTTATCAAGGAATCCATAAAATAAACCAATCAATTGACAGCTTATTGAGAAAAACGGATTTACTTGTATTAACTTAAATAAGGAAGATCCTTACAACTGTGTCCGCCTTGATGTCATACAAGCCTTCCTGGGGTCCGTAACATGTGTTTCCTTTACTCCGATCAGCCTTGCACTCTTCCAACCGAGATACATACAGGTATGTAATCTTTCCCACATGAAACCTCAGCTAAAAGTTTCTAGGTTTCAACAGCACTTCGCCTCCAATAATACTAAAACTTCAACTCATCAATTTTAACCCTTTGAGGCTGCCCTATGCCTCTTTTTATAGTGAAAGAGAGGAAGTTACAACTCTATACAAGGAGGGATAGAATCCTCCTTCAAAGGGATTAGCTCCTTACATCAAGGGGTTAGCTCCTTAATGAATGGGATACATGAACCTGGAAAGAGCGGACTTTCCACCGCATGAATGTTTCTAGAAGCTTCCAAAAATGACTCAAACTGAGCTTCTAGATTTTACTTGCGCCTTTTTAATCTTTTATAGGGGTCCGCACCCTTAATGAATGAACAGTGCATTTGGCTCCGCAGGATTTATAGCCAAAAGGTGCAGCACCACAGGAAAAACTAAGAGAAAGTGCGGTACCAGAGTTTTAAGGACTTTTATGAGTTTTTCTCTTATTTTCAAGGCTTGATATTAGGAACTTCGATATTGTAGACTTTCTAAGGGAGACTAAAATGTCATGGTGACAAATTTCAGTGTAACAAATTGCCCCCTAAAGTGAGAAATCTGATAATATTCAAAGAGTGATGTGCTTTATCATTTCAAGGATCAGCTTGTGGACACCCCAGTCGTAACCCTATAAAAAAATTCAACGCAACACACACACACACACACACATATATATATCATCACTGAGATGGGCATTCCTATACTCAGATCAATACTAACTAAACTTGTTCTGATACAGAAATGATTTTAATATTACATCAATAGTGTAGACACAGCATGGGCGTAGCCATCTGTAATGAATCATCTACTGCATAATGAATAATAAAACTCCTCACAGCCTGGATGGTGGAAACTAGATCCAGGGTCTTGATTTATGTTTCTCGAATTAGTATGATTCTATCCATGCGATTAAATGTGTTGAAGTCGAACATGGTAGAAACCACTTGATTACCAGTCAATGATGTGAACTATTAACAAGTGTGAGAGAAACCACCAATAATGACAATGGCTCTCAAATTACTCAGTACAATCCATGAAATGTGAATAAGTGATCTGAAGTCGAACATTTCACAGAATTGTTCGATCGAAGGTCAATGATGCAACCTGTCGTCGAAGGCGAGAAACCTGCCATTAAAGCATGCAGATTCCAAGGTACTGACGAAATCTTCATCAACTTCCTAGATAATGAGTTGTCATCGATAGAAAGAGATATGTCGTAAGCAAGCTCATGACACGAAAACATAGATCAATTTTGAAGAAATTTTTTCAAGGACTGACTCAGGGATGGTCAACGCGAATGGAGACAAATGTTTGCACATGAATGGTTTATTTGACTGACCTCTTGAACACATAACGACACTGCAGATGGTTTGGTGACAGTTGCCCTAAGCTAATACCCAGAAACCAGTTGAAGACTTTCAATGTGGTTTGATTAACTGATAGGCAAAGGATTTCCCAACCCAAGTGGAAGTGTGACAAAAAGTGTCGTGTTCAAGAGTAGTGTAATGCTTTTATGAATCAAAGTGTAACAAATGAATCTGTTTTTCTCTCTTTTCCCCCACCATTTCTAGTAAGTACCTCTTTATTTTTTACAAGCTTAAGGAGGATAAAATTTGCTTGTTTATAAGCTCATCCTTCGGATGAGTCCAACTTAGTTTAAAATTGAACCCTAAGAAGGAGTGGTACGTTCCTGTTTGAAATTGATAGGTCCTTTACTGTTAAATTTTAACGAGTCCAGTATAGGAGAAACTCAGTGTTTTTCATTTTTAGGGAGTCAGAAGAAAAAACTTAAGAAAACTCCATGGGTGTACTTTTTCGTAAATTTAGTCTCTCAGGCCCGAAAAGGGATAAAATAATGCAAGAGAGAACTCTATTGACCATGATTAGTCAACGTATACCTTTTTCGTAAATAGTCCATTTCAGTCCGGAAAAGGGGTAAACTTATACTGAAGGGAAGACCGTTCATTTGCTTTAATGAGTTTGAATAGTCAAGTACTCGGCAATCTTTTCATTTTTAGAGAGTCTAAAAAGGGCTTAAAAGAGGACTCCATGGTTTCGCTTTTTCATAAATTTTTAAAGAGTGAAAAAGTGATAAAAGTTTACTCTTCGTCAAAAATGACCATTTTGTCTGAAAAATCCGTTATTCTGCACAAAAAATTAAAAAAATTAAACATACCTGTTTCAATAATAATAATATTTCAAAAAAACATCTTTTTAAAGTGAAAAATAAATAAATTTAAAATTCATTTATCCGAAAAAACTTATAAAAAGGAGTTTTTCAAGTTCAATTTTACCGTTTGAGTTTGGAGTGAAATTTTTAGAGATTTTGGTAAAAAAACGCTTCAAAGAAGATTCTGGGCAAACCGACCGTCAAAATCGAAAATCTTCTGCTTCAGGTAATCCACAATCTCCTTATCTTGCTTTTCATCTGTTCAATTTTTTAAATTAGGGTCAAAATTTCATTTTTGGGAGGAAAATAGGTTGAAAAATTTGCCCTCGGGGGTCCGCAGGTAGGACACTAGGTACCTATGGACCCCAACATTTTCTCATAAAGGAAAATGTCGGGGCCCTACACTTTTAACATAGACCCTGTGCGAAGCTATGCACTGTGTCTGAGCGTAAAGTGCAGGGGCGCCGTAATGAATTTAAAAACATATTTTCTTCCTAAATTACCCAAATTTTTTGCTTCAAAATGATTTTAACACTTCATTTTACTTGTTGTAGGATATCCACAATGCTCATTTGGCGAGAATGTGAACATGAGGAGGTAGATGAAGAAGAGATGATTCATCAACCAACTTTGCAAGTTTTAAGAGCATGCGGGCTTTACAAATTTTGGGTTATCAGTGGCATGAGAGCTCAAGTGGATCTTGGCTTGTAAGTAAATGGGATGTTTAGGACTAGCGTTTCGTGATCGGAGGTCACCAGCTCGAGATTGAGCTGGAAGACATCTATTTTTTTACTGGTTTTTCCAAGAGAGGTGAACCACTATCTCTATTTGGGGCTAGGCCAGGTGGCCAGCCTGTTGCCAGCCTTCAATTAGAATTCTGTAATGATGAAGCCAATCCCCAAGACAAACGGATTGACATAAAAACTATCATCCGTTCCGAGCTAAAAGTGATCGCTTTTACCGTTGTCAAGTTGTGCAGAAGTGCAGCTTTGCATGTAGCCACTGGATCTCAGATGCGCATAGCAGTAGATTGCTTTCGAGGCACCATATTCAACTAGTGCGAGGCAGTGTTGGCAAATAAGAAAGGCCAACTTACCAGAGCAAAGAATGGAAAGTTAAACAACTTCGGATATGGGTCCATCATCGTCACCTTTGCTCTAGAGAGGTTCCCTATGTTAGCCCTGCAGCACATTCTTGTTGATGTTAGTCGACCTCGAGAGCCTAGGATGGTTCGTTGGGTTGCTTTGATGGCCCACCATAGTGAGGGTGGGGAGATTGTTCGTTTTCCTTCAACTTATTTTCGTTGGCTGGAACGCCAACTTTTTTGTGATAGAGGATTTTCCTTATGCTGGCATGGATTTTCGTGGTGACCGGGAAATTCCCCTTTCTCCAGAAGCTCAGTGGGATGAGTTAGGTAAAAAATTTCTTTGACATGTTCTAATTTCTAATTTTTATTTTGCTTTTAAATTGTCAAAAACTTATAGCAAAAATTTCAAATGCAGATGTGGGTCCAAGTCGACCAGCCATTCTCCACCCCTTTGACCAGAGGCAAAGGGATGCAGCACCACCACCACCACCCCCACAGGATTAGACTGCAGAGATCCTGACTGATTTAAAGCACCATTTGGAGCGGCTCACTATAGATATTCCTGAGACCACCATAGATGATATCCCACTCCATCTACAGCGATATGTCATTGGTGTTCCTAAACCATTGAGGAGGTTTTTGACCAGGGTGGCACGAGTAGTGGTGTATTATCATGATCATCACCACGGATAGTGGATGATTGACTTGTAGACTCATTTTTTGTATCACTTTTTCCCGATCATAAGGCATTTTGAGCCTATGATCGAAGACGATGTACTATTTTTGAACACTACATCTATATTATGATATACTATTATTTCCAATTTACCTGTTTAATCATGTTATGGAATTTTGATTTGTTACTTTGTTATTGCAAATGTCTATTTATAACATTAGAAGCAATTGCATCTTCTAATGTATTTAAATTTCTCGAAATGTGTTGATACTCAATATAAACGAACTCTCGTTCCAAGAGACGAACCCTTAAAAATAATCTTAATAATACTGGATTTATAATGGCATATACTCGATTTAACTGTAATACAACGAGTTCAGAATATAACCTAACAATCAAACTCTGAATTCCAAATGAAATGGATTCTGATAATAATTCAATAACTGCACTATATTCGGCAATATTGTTTGTTATTTGACCGAGGCTTACCCCATGCATTGATACTAACTCATTAGTGGGTGAGTAAATAACCCAATTTGCGGAAGAGATGTTCTGTGTACTACGACAAGTTCCATCAACAAAACCAATATACGTTTGAAAGGACGTCAACATGTGCGGTATCAAAAGTATCCAGATAAGCGGGAAAAATAGTAAAAGCACACTTAAGCTAGGCACACGTTTCTAATCTATAGCACACCAGCTAGAATTAACTAATATACAGAGAATATCTCCACACAAAATCAAGCGTAATATCTCTTTAGATAAAGTCCATTTCTGGGTTTACCTAAAGAGACCCTGTCAAAATCCATCAATTCATAGGCCCCTTTTGCAAGTTGTCGCTTGAAAATTTAAGGACCATGCCACATGTGTTCAAATTTCCTAGCCCTTAGTTTATCGTTGGCTTGATCATAAATCAAAGCTAGGTCTCCTTTTGAAAAATTATGAGGGGTAACACTTCTATCATACTGAGCTTTCATTCTTTTCGCATGAGGCTCGGTAGCTAATGCAGCGGTGCGCCGATTCTCATCTAATTGAGCTAAGTATAAAAGACGTTTCTCTTCTTCAGAAGTGTCTGGTAGTAACTCTATGGCTAGTTGGAGTGACGATATCTCGCATTCAATGGGTAATACCGCTTCTAAACCGTAAACTAGTTGAAAAGGGGTAAAACCTGTCAATGTTTTTGCTTAAGTTTGATATGCCCAAAGTGCTAAAAAGAGCATGGTATGCCAATTCCACTTATGAATTCCAATGATTCGTTTGATCATGGTGACTAAAAATTTATTAATCTCTTCCACTAAACCATTGGCCTACGGATAATATGGTGTAGAACTATCATGGCGTAGGCCAATTTGGTCCGTTAATTCGGTCATCATGATATTTCGAAAATGGCTCCCTTGATCAGTAATTATCGCTTGGGGTACACCGAAATGAGAAATCACATGATTTAATACGAAAGTAGCTGTAGTTTTTCCATCTGCCACAAATGTAGGCATCGCCTCAGCCCATTTGGTAAAATAATATACTGCTAGAATAATATACCCATGCCCCTCGGCCGAGTGAGGGTTACATGTAATGAAATCAATGCCCCATTTTGCAAAAGGACCGACAGCAATTATAGGGTGAAGAGGAGCAGGTGGCGCATGCATTTTTCGATAGAATATTTGACAATTATGACATTTTAGGACCGCGTAAATACAATCTTTAAACAAGGACGGCCAGAAATAACTTGCGCGCAATATCTTTTGGGATGTGGCATACCCAGACATATGACCGCCACATGCTCCGGAGTGACAGTCATTTAAAATATTTTCGGCTTCGTGATGAGTTAGACAACGTCGAAAAACTGAGTCTGCACCACGACGGTATAGTGTGTCGCCAACAATATGATATTGTTGATACTGGAAACGAATTTTTCGTCATTGTGACCGTGAAAGCTTAGGCCAAAAATATTGGGTCTGAAGATATATAATAATATCTCCATACCAAGGATCAATGGTACTAATGAAAAACAAGGATTCATTCACGATTGGTTGTTCCGCCACAGTTTCTGTATCAGTATGTGGGAAATCACACAGTTCAGCAAATATCAATGATTTCTTGGATTTGGATTTTTCAAATTCCAAATCAAACTCCTATAGGATAACAATCCATTTAGAGTATTTTCCCCCTAGAATTTTTTTGGTCAAAATGTACATCATAGGGTTACAATCAGAGATCACTGTCGTTTTGCATAAAAGTATGTACTGACGAAAACGTTGGACAGCTTGAACAGCTTCCAAGGCCAATTTCTCCACATGTGAGTATTTGATCTCAATCGGATGTAAATTTCGACTAAGATAATAAATCACATGTTCACTATGGAATTCATCTTCCTGAACTAAAACCATCCCTATCATGGAATCGGAAGCGGCGAGGTACAAAAAGTAATCTAGGATGCAGTAACGGTGCATGGGTCAATATTTTTTTCAAAGCATCAAAATATCTATCAACGACCTCGTCCCAAAAGAAAGGAATATTCTGTTTCAACAACCTAGTGAAACCTTTCGTTAACTCGGCGTAGTTAGGAATGAATCGACGTAAAAAGTTCGCTTTCCCTTGCAAACTTTGGATTTGGTGAAGAGTAGAAGGAGGAGGTAAATTGATGATTGCCTCAAACTTAGATGGGTCGACACGAATGCCTGCCTTTGAGACAATAAACCCCAATAATCGTCTAGATTCTACGCAGAAAACACATTTGTGAGGATTCAAACGAATATTATAGTGCCTACATCGCATAAAGATGGCTCGTAAATGAGTAATACAATCTTCTCTGCGTGAAGAATGAGCAGGAAAATCATCGAGGTAGGGATGCACAATGTGCTTAATGTCATGAAATGCATAAGACATGGCCCTTTGAAAAGTGGCGCCATCATTCTTAAGGCCAAAGGGTAATTTGCGATAAGAAAAAGTTTCCCATGGACAAATGAAAGTTGTTTTAGGTTGATCTGCAGGGAGTATGTTTATTTGATTGTAGTCGGAAAATCCATCCATGAACAAGAACATTTCACTTCCAGCACAATTGTCAATAATTTGATCGATGTAAGGGATTGGATAATTGTCTTTTGGACAAGCTCGATTTATATCCCTATAATCGATACATACTCTTATTGTTCCTTGTTTTTTATTAACTGGAACAATATTAGATACCCAGTCCATTAACGGGATCAGATAAATAAAACCTGCACGAAGTAATTTTTCAACTTCTGCTTTGATAGCGGCGGATTTTCTCGGATGAATCTGACATAATTTTTCTCTGACGGGTTTAACATCTGGGTATGTCTTAATTTCATGAACAACAATCAACGGATTGATTCCTGTAATTTCTTCATATGACCAAGAAAAAATGTCACATAATTCCTGAAACAGGGCTTTATATGCTTGAATTTCTTCAGGCGTACAAGAAGCACCTATGTGAATGTTTTCAACAATTCCAGGTTTTACTGAAATGTCAAGAGGAACCATCGTAGAAATATTTTCTAAATTCAATTCAGAATCGAAATGTGAGAGAGGATTCTAAGGTTATTTGACGTAATCAGTGGTAAAAATGGAGGAGAAATCATTCTCAAAATGATCGAGATCAGGTAAAAATGAAGATCTATGATGAAGATCTTCCCATGGTAACTCATCTATAGATAAGAATTCACGAATATGTTCATCAGTATGGAAAACTTGTTAAGCAGGATCCAGAATTGGTGTCAAAGCTAAACTCGAGATTGAAAATGATTCCTAATTGATCACATTCACTGGATCAGATTCGGTTGAAGGAGAATCAGAAAATGATTGTACATGATGATATGCTAACTTAAAAGGACTCAAAGGAATTGGGCCCTCGAAAGAATCCAATTCTGATTCTGAAGGTACTATCCAAGGATCATCAAAGGAAATAGTACTTGATGTAATCATATTGATATTAGCAATAGCAGTTTGTACGTTGGGAGGAGGCAGGGAGAAAGTTCCCAGTAAAGCTGAATTTTTAATCAAGCCTACTCCGACATCCTTATAAGGGATAGTCGATTTTTTGATATGTTGGATACTATCAGTAGCGGTTGGGTCGGATGAATAATATGAGAGCTGATTTATCTTAACAATCTTTCCTTTATGAGGAAACATGATGACATGAAAGATCGATGATACAACAGCAGTCATGGCGTAAGACCAACTGCGACCCAGGATAAGGTTGTAATCCAAAGGGGCATCAACCACTTCCACATCTAGATTAACCATTTTACCTTCGACCTCTATTGGTAGATCTTGTAAAATACCATATGGATGAAAACCTCTTCCATCAAAAGCTTTGAGAATAGTTGGTGATTGGTTAATAGTCCGAGAACCAAGTGATTTCCAACATTTTAACGACATTGTACACGTAGAAGCCCCTTCATCAACAACAGTACGAAAGATATGCTTTTTTTTACTATCACCGGAATCTGAAAAGCCATTTGATGAGGTAGGCGGGGTGTAAAATTCTCTAAATCGAAGATCACGAGGTTTGAATCCTGGAGATCTACGGCTCCTGAGGCTGACAAAAGCAAATTTCTTTGAGTTGGGCACGATTGCAATACTTTCAAAGCCGACATTGCTGAAGGGGAAATTGCTAAATCTTCAACAATATTGTAATTCTGAGCAGCTCTCGCATGTGGATTGAAAGTTGATTTATGAAGTACACCTTTTGCAGGTGGTTTAATCACTAAGTCAGGATTTTGTTTCTCAATCTGTAATGGATCAGAAACTAAGGGAGATGTAGTTGATGCAGAATTGGATGTTTCTTCTTCTTTACCAGTATTTTTACTACCATAATCTTGCGATCGCATCGCAACCATGAAAATATCCTCAACCGGATTGGAGGAAGATCCAACCATGTTACTATCTTGAGTGGGAAAGGGATCCTTCAAGACAGTAGGTATAGGCGAACCTTTAACGAATTTTGATACCTCGGCTTTATGTGGGCACTCTTTTGTAAAATTATCCTAGTCACAGATGAGACAAGGATATCGAGGTTTGCGTTTTTCGTCATTTGGTTCAGTTGTATCATTTTTCTCTTTTGAATATTTCTTCTTTTTATTCTTACCTTTCTTCTTACCAGCATTTTTAGATTTGTTCGTAGATGTCTCTACAACATGGATATCGGTGGAAGTTTCTAGGGAAGAATCTCCTTTGGGTGAATCAGGTAAAGTGATAATAGGAGAAGTAGTCTTGGAAGACTTATTCTTACTTTTACCAGTATTTACGGAACCAATTACACCATCAGTGGCATGAAAGCCAGAAGGAGTTGCAGTTAACTAACCAGGTCTTGGTAAATATGGGATTTTATCATACAGAGTACCTAACTGAGTATACACAAGGTCCAGGTACTGAGCCTGAGAAATAACTTGCTCTTCCATAACAACGCTTCCTTTGGCCACATCTTCAGTAATTTTGGGCAATAACGATTTAATAAACCATTCAGCCAAAATTTGATCAGGTATAAAGAATTTCACTAAACACATTTTACGTCTCCATTCATGAATGTGATCAGATATGTACGTAGACGTAGACTGTTTTAATGAAGTCAGTAATTCTGTGCCATTTTCGTATCTGACAAGCAACTGAAAATGGGTTAAGAAAGAATTAGCTAGCGCGTTAAAATTATTAAAAGAACCGCATGGTAAGTCAATGTACCATTTGGCAGCTAGACCAATGAGAGTTCTCTGAAAAAGACGTAATCGAATAGAATCATCAACCAGTGAATTGGATGCGCACCAGAGGTGATAATTCATAACGTGATTAGATGGGTCCTCTCCTGACTTACCTTAAAATTTCGGAATATCGCTGGGCAACTTATTAGGCATCGGTGGCCAATATGGAAGATAAAAAATGGGATCATTCGTAAGGCGCGACAGATCCGGTAAATCTAAAGTTGCTATGAATGGTAACCGATGGCTAGGGTCTTGATAACCTTGAGTGATCAAACCAATGCCATGAGGAGGATAGCCAGGATATCCTGGAATTGGATGTGCATTTGGAATCGTGAAACCTCCAGGGTAACCAGGATTAACCGGACCATACTAGGTTTGTTGAGGTATTTGATAAGTATACCCATGGTACGGCTGATACTGATACGCTAGATTCTGTGTAGCTTGACCAATTTGATACTGTCCCTGGTACGGTTGATAAGTAAATTGTGGTTGACTAGAGACAATCGTACTAGTACCAACTTGTCTTGTAGGCATCTAGACCATAGTCTGAATTGAAGGTCCCGATTGTGGCACAGAGGCTTGAGGAATCTACACTGATGCAGGGATAGAAGAAACTGGAGCTACGAATACTCCAGAAATAGGTGTTGTAGGTTTAACAGAAGTTGTAGTAGCTGCAGCATTCTGAGGTAGAGTCTGAGGTGTACTAGGTCCGGGCTGCTGAACAGAACCAGGTGCAAGGATTTGAACAGTAGACTGGATAGGTTGCTGAGTTGAACCAAAAACTAAAGGTTGTTCAGGTTGATTAGGTAACTGCACATTAGGTTGCATAGTCTATTGAATTTGGGATGGATTCCACGCCATGTTCAATCCAGGGTATTGACTCGTAGAAGGTTGTGCATATGAAGGACCATAACCTGGTTGAACGTAGGGTTGATAATTAAGTGGTAAATTTCTAGCTCCTTGTAAAAATGACTGGCCAGAAGGTGGTTGGAAACCTTGAGTTGGGTAATGACCTTGAGGTATGTACTGAATCTGGGGTTGATAATGACCCTGAGGAATATACTGAGTCTGGGGTCGACCTTGGGGTATGTACTGTCCTTGAGGTTGATAACCTTGAGGTATGTACTGTCCTTGAGGTTTTTCTCCAGGTAAATAATATTGTCCTGCAGTTTGTCCTGGTAAAAAATTACCTTGAGGTTGCCCCCCAGGCGGTAATTGACTACCTTGAGGTTGCCCCCCAGGCGGTAATTGACTACCTTGAGGTTGCCCCCCAGACGGTAACTGACTACCTTGAGGTTGCCCCCTAGGCGGTAACTGATTACCTTGAGGTTGAGGATTTGGAATATTACCAGACATCAAAAATATTTGCTCTACGTTCAACGTTTCAGTTTTAGCTCCATTTGTACCAGTTGATAACACTTGTTCAGTTGGTCGAGGATTTTCCCCTGAGAAAGTACCAGAGAGTGACTGGTACCCCAAAGGAACAGGAGGACCACCATATAAAAATGTTTTCGGTGATTGGGAAAACATAGATGACTCACCTGACATAATTGATGAAGGATAATAACCTCTTGGTGTAGGTTGAAAAGGAATTCGGGGTGGTGAAAAACTAAGACCCGGGTTTTCTAAAAAATCTGTCAATGATAAATACCAATCATCACTTCTAAAAGGACTGTAAAATATAGATTCACGCTCCCTAATATTCAGAGCCTGTTGGGTTTCAGGAAGAGTTACTTCTTCGTCCGGACCGACAAGCTCTTCAATGGAAATGAGGTCAGAAGGAAGATTTTTAGTAATGATATGTCTTACCCTAGGTGAACCAGGATCACTAGAAGTTGGAGTAACAAATCCTGAATATGGTTCCAAAACAGCAGGTTCAGTTTCAGGCTCAGAAATTTCAGGTTCTTTAGCGAATTTAGTGGAAGGATAAATACTACCAGTAAGCTCGGAAACTGAAATCGGCTCTTGAATATGCTCTGCTGTTTTTAATTGATAATCAGGATGAACAACTATATATGACTCTCTTGCTTCTGTTGATCTAATTCTACTGTCAATAGGTGATACTAAAGCTCGTAGCCCTTCAAGTTGGCTTGGTGTATACTCAGGGGGCTTCCCCTGAAGTCTAAGAGATTGTCTTGGTAATTCAGCCACGATTACAAATTATTAATCACACGCAATCAAATGAAAATTTTCAATGAAAACTCCTAGAGCCACTAAGGAAACAAACAAATGGATCACACGCCTAAAAATCTAGGGGATCAAACCACACACAAACAGTAACTTCCCACACTAAAAACACTAGTTGGTAATGAAATCCAACATGATTCGTAGTATTTAATGTAGAAAGGGTGGTTGGAACAGTTACCCTGACAACCTTCTTAATAAAACAGACCGGTGCAAGTTTCTCCACTTAAACCATCTCGAGTGAAGATAACCCTCCGGAGAGTCCAAGTGAGTCTAGTCGACGTTTGCTCCAGGTACAGTGGGATCTTTCCTCCACCGTCACCTTAGGAAAAAACTGTAAGATTATGGTCACTATAGTTACCAACAGGAACTAATATACCTGGGGGAATAGTCTATGGTCCGACATACATGCAAGGGCAGAGTAACAAAGCTCAATCCCCTTGAAGGCTCCTTGACATAATCCAAGGTATACCGACAAGTGACCCCAGGCTCCTCAACAATGGTCTATCTGAGGTTTACCATTGTTAATACGCACATATCTTCTACCGTTCACAATGAGATAGAATTGATTATCCCACTGGTTCATATATGATCTCATGCTTGGCTCCTTTAAGAGGAGCTTCCCAGAGCATACAAGCAATTATTGGATTTTTTCCTACCACAAGATCAACTACTTGTTTTTTTTAACTGTCTTTGAGAGTTAATTACTCCCTACTCCAAGACACTAGCCTAAGCTATATTGGTGAAAAGAGCCGTAGAAATATAAAAGTTACTAGATTAATTTTAATTTAAGTGCTGATTTTAAAAGGATATTCCTTAAGACAATAGGTGTGAAAATGAAACTAATGATATGCAATGACCCGACTCAAAACATACTAAAAAATGCATCTATTATGAGAAACAATCCGTTTTCTTTCAATGAATTCTAGCTAAAGGAAGAGTTGAGAAATGCAATATTTTTAAAACAAATTTTTCCTTTAAACAAGAATAAACGAAAAGAAATCTAATTTCAAAGAGAACTCAAAATGATCTATGCTCAATAAGAAATCCCTTTTGTTCAAGATCGAAACTGCATACCAAGTTTTTCTTCAAAAGACACTATAATTTCTAGAAAAGCACTCAAAGCTAAAAAACATTAATATTGAGATCTAAAAATTCTAAGACTAAATCTGAATTAAATCTTCAAATATTTTAAGGATGTCTTACTTAGCTTGTAATCTAACTAAGAAATTATTTTCTTGAATCAGAAAGAACTCGAAAAAACATCCAATTTTCATTTTTTTGTCAAGGATCCTATCCGTTGAAATTCCAAACTTATTAACAAAAGCTTTTAAATATTTGCAAATGAGAAAAATGGAATATAAACCTCATAAAAAAATTTCTGCTATGATGTGAGACTCAGCAACAAAACGAGAGAATACCAGTGATATAAAGGCATACCAAGGTTTCTAATCTTTGAGCAAGATGTAAGACAAAGCAAAAATCATTATAACATGCAGAACTTTCATAAAATCATTCAAAACTAAAAATGCTGAAATAAACTCTTAACCAAGGCTTTCTGACAGAAGATACAGGTCTGGGTAATCACTGAGAACCTAAAAAACTAATCCAGAAAAGAGGATTTTAAGATTTTTCAAAAATTTTCCAGGGTCCGTAGGATTCATTGCAAATCAGTGCGGTCCCACACTGTGGGTATAGGAAAAGTGCGAAACTGCACGCACTGCCTCTAAAGGAAAAGAGCGGACATAAAAAAACTAAAGAAAAAACAAAAAATTCTCAAGCATTTCTCAGGGATTCTACAAGGATAAAACACCCAAACCAATATAAATCAATCAAAACCAAAAAACATAAAATCATAAATAAAAAGTAAAAGAAATCAAAGCTCAAAATCCTTCCCCAGTGGAGTCGCCATTTTGTTGGATGGATAAGTCGTTCTTGCGAACAAGACAGACCTCCCAAGTGTCCTATGGACAGCTAGCAACAAACAGACAAATAAAACTATATTTCTCTAGATATATATTGTGATTCATAATTAAATGCTATAAAGGTTTAATGATCCTACCTTTGATCCAACGCATGTTTGTAGTAGTGGTCCTTCAGTCGCCCGAAAGAGTTGCCTTCGAAAATCTGCAATCACAAATAAACAAACATCAAATAGCACCTGCATAGCATATATTCACAAATCATATCTATTATGGTGATCAAGGAATCCATAAAATAAACCAATCAATTGACATCTTATTGAGAAAAACAGATTTACTTGTATTAACTTAAATAAGGAAGAGCCTTACAATCGTGTCCGCCTTGATGTCATACAGGCCTTCCTGGGGTCCGGAACATGCATTTCCTTTACTCTGATCAGCCTTGCACTCTTCCAACCGAGATACATACAGGTATATAATCTTTCCCACATGAAACCTTAGCTAAAAGGGTCTAAGTTTCAATAGCACTTCGCCTCCAATAATACTAAAACTCCAATTCATCAATTGTAACCCTTTGACGCTGCCCTATGCCTCTTTTTATATTGAAAGAGAGGAAGTTATAGCTCTATACAAGGAGGGATAGAATCCTCCTTCAAAGGGATTAACTCCTTACATCAAGGGGTTAGCTCCTTAATGAATGGGATACATGAACCTGGAAAGAGCAGACTTTCCACTGCAGGAATGTTTCTAGAAGCTTCCAAAAATGACTCAAACTGAGCTTCTAGATTTTACTTGTGCCTTTTTAATCTTTTACAGGGGTCTGCACCCTTAATGAATGAACAGTGTGTTTGGATCCGCAGGATTTATAGCCAAAAGGTGCAGCACCACAGGAAAAACTAAGAGAAAGTGTGGTACCAGAGTTTTAAGGACTTTTATGAGCTTTTCTCTTATTTTCAAGGCTTGATATTAGGAACTTCGATATTGTAGACTTTCTAAGGGAGACTAAAATTTCATGGTGACAAATTTCAGTGTAACATAAGCTGAAATTCCTGTTCTATTTCATGAAGGTCCTCCACATCATGAACAACTACCTCAATTACCTTTTATTTTCCTTTATACACTTGCTTTGTTTTTGTAGAAGGCATGGCCCCTTCCACTCTTTGTGGATAAAACACATGCCTATGGCCTCTCTGGTAAGTTTTTGGCAATGGCTCAAGCTCAACCATATTAGCCCACTTAGGCTCAATGTCCTAAATCCTGCTAGGTAACCCAATTTCATGATGATATGGACATGAAGGTGGTGAAGGGGACTGATCTGATGATGATGAATGTGCTATGGGTTCAGATGGAGGGATGGAAGTGGATGGTTGGGATGATGAAGGGAAATTTTTTGCATGCTGAGTAGATGCCTCTTTGAAAATATCATTGGATATGAAGGTACTCCATGCAATATTTAGTTGATTGAGATGATAGAGGACTATGATTTTGACAAGGGAATGATGAAATAGACTTCTCATTTCTTGTTCATGCTCCTTTTTCTGGGCAATGTATGCCATCTTCTCTATGCTCCGGAAAAGGTAGTAGGGTATGTTAAGCATCCTTACCCTAGAGAAATTCATTAAGAGTCAAATGTGATAGGAATAAAGCCTTGAAAATCTACCTTCACATGAAAGGTATTTCATGATTATATTCATCATTGGTGCATATCTGTCCAGGAGGTGAGAAAAAGGAAGAACCTCTTTGTCTGATTTTGGTGTCTTGGTTTTAAGAAAAATTCAAAGTATAATTTCTCCAAATTACCTTTCTTTAACCACTTCTCCCTAACATTTGGGATCCAGGTGGTAGTTGAAATAATAGCAGTCGATAGAGTAAAAGTGAAACCAACTAAAGTAACTTGGTTGTCATGGAGTCTAGATATGAAAAGTCTGATCAACATGGGATGGTGTTGGACCCTCTAAATTTTCTCACAGAAATCATAACAGCCAACATGTTTGAAGCATGTCACAGTCAATGAAGAAGCCAAGAGTTCCCTAGTGCTGGTAGGTTCAAGCCTGAGTGCTCTTCCCCCTTGATGTGGCCTCCTCACCTCTATTTCCTCTCCCTCACTAAATGATGTGTTTTCTTCCTCTTCTCCCATGGTGTTTTTATCAAAACCCTAGGGAAGTGGATGGTGTGAAATATCTTTTTAGAAATTGCGAATGGGAAAGGGAAATTGAAGGAGATGCTACTAGGGATGTATGAAATGGGGGAGGGGACAGGGAGTAGCAATACGATGAGATTTAGGATGGGTATTTTGGGATTGGGTGCCTAGGTAAATGTAACACCTAGGGCTTACGGTTTTGGGATAAAGGTTTAGGGAAAGGGAATTTTGTAAGATAGGGGTTTTAGGAATAGGTATTTGAAATTTTGGGAAGGGTATAAAAGTGTAAGGGAGTGTAATTTGGGAATTTTCACATATGAAATGGGGATAATAGGGTTTTAAAAAAATTCAAACACCAAATTTTAACATAACTTCACAACACTCAACACATAGAATTGATAAAGATGGTATTCAATGGAATTAGCTTCTTACTCATTTGCTAGAGGTCGATGAGTAGGTTGATGAAGCTCTGGAGATAATGTTTTGCCACTTAAACGCGCTTCTAGGGCTTCCTGGTCTTTTGCGCCCTTCCTCAAGTATTTATGCCCTTTCTTAAGTGTTTTCACCGTCTCTCAAGCATTTGTGCCCTCGCTTAAGCATTTGCGCCCTCTGTTAAGGATTTGTGCCCTCTCTTAAGCGTTTGCACCCTCTGCTCAGTTTTTTCCAACTTTCGCCCAGAAAATTGAAATTTTGTTGTCTTTGAGGGATTTCTTGGTGTTTGGAGAAGACAAATGAATTTGAAATGATTTCAAGGAGTCATAAATACTTATGTGAATTTGAATTTATATTGAAAAAGCCACTTTTCTAATGTTTCATTTCACCTTTCTTAAAATATTTTTGATTACCCTTTTCCTTTGATTTTTTCTTCTTTGTGGGATGATATTGCTGGATTTTGGCACTTTTCACTTTTAGTTTGTCATGTGAATTTTTAGTTGGCAGCTTCGGACAAAACTTATTACATATTATGAGCATAAAATTACATAAAAATTAAAAATAAATTGCATCTCTCTTTTGAATAAAATTACATTTTGGTATGAAAATCATACTCTAAAACCAAAATTACAACTTTAAAAATGATATTTACATGTCGATAAATCATCTGTAGATGATTGAGAAAGTATTATTTAAGTCACTCTTAAACCTTGGCTGACCTTACTGAGATGAACTGGCATATTTATGAACCTTGAAAAATGAAACCTAATTGACGTAATGGGACCTTGGATGACTTAACTCCATGGTTGACTTTGACGGACATAATGAAATAGTGAAATGATATTTTAAGATTGTTTTATGCTCGCCAAGACATGAAGGTGGATCATCAAATGTTGAAATTGTGAGGGAGAGTGAGGGTTTTATGACTAGGGCTACCATCAATGAATGAATTTTTTGCATGACCTAATGGAATGATAAAAAAATTTCTTGAGTGGGACCCCTAAAATGAATATAAAATATTGATTTTGATCATTGATGGCAGAATGAAAATTCTGACACTAACAACAGCCTTATTGGGGATGGCAGCTCCTTGGAGGTGTCAAGAACACCTTAGACCAAGTGCGTAACCATTGGGCCAATACGGTCAAAAAAAATCAAAATGAAATTCATGACTAAATACTAACAACTCAATGACACAAACTGACTTTGAAACTGACTGAAATTGACTGAAACAATGACTCAAAACTTAAATTACTTTTATGAAAATTGAACTTGAAAATGGTTGAAACTCCATGAAGCTCCATGGCCTTCACTTCAGGCTCCGAACTCCAGTTCTTTTCCACTTCACACTTACAGGAATATCAAACTGATATATACAATGATCATAAGAAAATTTTCATAATTTCAGATCAAAAAAGATAGTGCTTCAGGAGACTACCATTAACTGGCCCTCCTAAGAAATATTGCCCATCCATTTCTTCCAGGAGATATGCATTTTGTCCACAAGAAGCTGCAATATTAAAAGGTCCTTTCCATAAATTATCAAACTTCTCGTGCTTACCCTTGTCTTCATTCATGGCATCCCAGCGGAGTACTACATCGTCGATCTTGAAATCATCTTAATTGGTTTTTCTGTCATAGATTTTCTTGATCTTATCATGGAGCTTGGAAGCGTTCTGAAACACTTCTTCTCTTGTTTTTTATAGGTGAATCATTTGGTTTATCTAGAACTGTATTTTATTTTCTTCACTTCCCGCTTCTTGTAAAAATTTCATGACTGGAACAACCAATGAAGAAGGGAAAACCGTGTCCACGCCGTAAACTACCTGAAATGGAGACATGCCAATGGATTTCTTGTTGCTTACCCAATCTGCCCACAGTGCATTAATTATCCTTGTGCCAATTCTTCTTATTTGCCTCCAACATATTTTTGATTATGTTGATCAAAGACTTATTAGAGGACTCCGCAATTTTGTTGCCCTATGGATAGTATGATGTAGAATGACCTAACTTAATGTTATACCTGTCACAAAATTTTGTCATCTTCTTTGATTTGAAGGTTGTTACGTTATCCATGATTATCTTTCTAGGACAACCAAACCGGGACCAGATGCTAGTTTCTAAAAATTGAATTATAACAGATTTTATATCTTCCCTGGTTGGGATTGATTCGATCCATTGTGTGAAGTAATCTATGGCAGTAAGTATCCATCCGTGTTCAGCAGATGATTTTGGATGTATCTCACCAATAAAATCTAAACCCCACTGCTGGAAAGGAGCTTCAACTAAAATGGGTTGTAATGGTAAAGGAAGAAGCTTACGTTTACCTTGGAAAGGTTGGCATTCATGGCAGCTCATGACCGTCTTGTACAAATCTGAAAATAATGTCGGCCAATAGTAACCTTATTTTAGTACTTTGTTGGCCGTGGTATTCTAGTATAAGTGACCTCGAAAATCTCCTTTGTGGAAATCCTTCATCACTTCTTTGGACTCGTCTTCATCTAAAAAATTGAGTAAAACACCTCCAGGATCCTTCCAGTAGAGTGCACTCTCTAGTATGCAATATTTTGAAGCCTTAAGTTCAAGGACCTACTCTTACTCTTTGACATGCCCGAAGGAGGGTTAAAATGTTGTAAAACATAAATGATATCAACATATCGTGGATATGATGAAAAGAGATATGATACCTGAATAATACTTACACCTTCTTCCTCATCGGACAGTGTTGATATAAGATTAATGTCAAGTGCATGTAGATTTGACTCAGCCATGAGTTTGGCTAAGCCTTTCCCTTTGATCAACTTGGTCGGCTTGATCTCAAGGTCATACTCTATGAGCATTGATATCCATATACCTCTCCTTCCTTTTGGATGTGTTTGCATGAGTACTTCTTTAACAACTGCGTTTGGAACATATGCCAAAATATGTGAGTGAAAAATATAAACACGGAAGTCCTTGAGTTCTTTAACCAAAGCCAAGGCCCGTTTCTCAATTATGTTGTATCGGAGGGCTGCATCCCTTATTATGCGACTGAATAATGCTATTGGCAGCTCTGTCCCATCTTTTTTCTGCATTAGTACTGCTGCCAAAGTATGCTCAGAAGAAAAAGAAAAAATAATGAAATCTAGTGAATAATAGGGACTTGTCAAAACTGGAGCAGTGGTAAAAGAAAATTTCACTGAGTTGAATGACTTACAATAATTTTTAGACCATTTTATATCATTCTCCTTCTTTAGCATGTTAGTTAACTCTCTAATATGCTCTACTAAGTTGCGAATAAACCTGGGTAGGAAATTCATCCTATCGTTGAATGCTTGGACTTCTTTCTTGTTACGAAGAAAATTGATTTGTTGTATTGCTTCAAGTCTAGAAGGATCTATCCAGATCCCATATTTTGAGATGATGTGACCAAAATATTTCCTTCTTCCATAGCAAATAGGCACTTTTTAGGGTTAATATATATCCCAAATTTTCTACACCATTGGAACACAACTCTCAAATGGTGTAAATGTTCATCATCTGAATTTGAATAAATATTCAAATCATCTAAATTAATAACAAGGAAGACATATTTATCGTTATCGAATGATATGTCCATGGCACCCTGGAAAGTGGCCCCAAAATTTTCAAACCGAACGAAATCTTAGCATATTTAAACGTACCCCATGGTGTAGTGAACGTTGTCTTATCCTGATCATCCTCATGCAAAAGGATATGATTGTCCCCTAAGTAACCATCCAACAATGACATCCTGGTGGCTCCTACAACTCACTGAAGTATATGGTCCATTTTGGGCAGCGAGTAATTGTCTTTCAGCAACACTTTTTTTATATTTCTGAAATATATACATAGTCGGATTTCTCTGGTCTTCTTTCGCACTGGAACAAAATTGGACATCCAATCAGAAAATCT
Source organism: Pinus albicaulis (assembly GCA_034641835.2). Classification (NCBI taxonomy): domain Eukaryota; kingdom Viridiplantae; phylum Streptophyta; class Pinopsida; order Pinales; family Pinaceae; genus Pinus; species Pinus albicaulis. The sequence continues at coordinate 666,655,394 of CM076583.1, forward strand.
GATTGGAACTATAATACCTACCTTATAGAGCTTTTTTACTTCCTTCTCAATGCATGGCAACAACTTTGGGTTCATTCATCTAAGCTTCTGCCTAAGAGGCTTTTGATATGTCTTTATCGGGATGGTATGTTGAATGATATCTTTATCGTACTCCTTTAGATCTGAGTAATTCCAAGAAAATACATCAGAAAACTCAGTAAAAAAATCAACATATTTAGTATTTACGTCGAGATTTGAAGACTTTGAAAGCTTGATGAACTTTGGCTGATCCATTGTTCCAATATTAACATCTTCTATGTTTTTTTCTGTGGGAACCAAAGTAGGTTTTCTTGCTAATTCATCTTGATCAAATCATTCTTCCAAAGGAATAAGACCTTTTGGAATATTATTGTCCTTGAGCTGAAGTATGTCAATTTGATCTACCTCGATGACTTGGTCATCCTTGTCGTACACTTCATCCATAGAATAGTTCTCAAAATCACCTTCACTTTGAAGGAAATTGTTCATCTGCCTATCGTCCCTGAATACTTGCCAAAATCGCAATTTATTAGCCTGTGCTTCACATGAATCTCAATTTTTTTATTTGAAAACATTATATATCTAAAGATACCTGTAGCAGTGGCTAATGAATCCGCCATCATATTTTGCAACCTTGGCACAACTTTAAGTGCATATTCTAAAAACATTCTCAGAATTTCAAGTGTTGAATTCCTATATTGCCTAATCCTTGGGTGATTAGCTTGATACTCACCTTTGACTTTTTTAATTACCAACTCTGAATCACCGCAGACTACAATTCTTCTAGCTCCCATTTTTTTCAAAATTTTCAGACCAGTAATGAGTGCCTCATATTCGACCTCATTGTTCGTGCAATCGAATGCTACTGTGTAGGAACACAATCTAACATTATTAGGGACTTTATTTTTTTGTTGAAATGGGCTACAGATCTAGCATAAACCAATGTCGTCCCCGTCTTTACCAATGACACCATAAAATTCCATGCTCCAAATATCATCTTCTTCCTCAAGGTGCTGAAACTCTTGATTTTGATTTGACACAATTTTCTTATCTGATTCTTTATGTTGTTCTGAACTTTCATCTGCCTTCTATGATGGTTGTTCGGATATAGTTGGAATATTCTCTTTTTATTTTTCTAACTTTGTTCTATTGCAATTTGAAAGCTCGGGAACATCCTCTATTTCTACTAATTTACAATCTACATCATTTAATCCATAATCATTGTACAAAATGAAGGAATCTAAGTCTGTATGTACAATGTTTATAGGATGATTACTAGGCCTCTCCTTGTTTTTGATCATGTATTTAATTTTAGTCTCACGGTATAGTTTTCTCATTTGACTGAAGACAGGAATGGTTGTGTAGGAAAATTCCAACTAGAGTGTACCTCTCAATTTACCCCCCTAGGATCTTGATAACAGCATACCAAAACGTGGCAAAATGTCAGCAGCCACCACGTCCATTAGGACATTTTTGGTTGGGAGCTTCTCTAGGGAGACAACTATATCTTTGATTAGACCCAAACAATGGACACGACCAGAATCAAAATAATATAAATCATGATATGGGTGGGTTATGTCAAGGCCAAGATTCTCCATGATGGATTTGGGCATGAGGTTGTGGGAGGCCCCAGAGTCTAACATAGTGTTATGAAGGATGAATTGGTGGATTTTGAGACTCAAGTAAAATGGAGGGACCTCACTATCTTCAGACTGGCCATTGATTGCGGGACCAAATATTAACTCAGGTTTATCATCCTCTATATTAACCATGTCAGATAAAGGGTAAAATTTCAAGGTTTTGACTACATGGGATTTATATTTATCAAATTTGACCAATTCAGTAAGAGGAATATACGCCTTTAACTTTGAAATTTTTGACTCTAAATTAAAAGGTATAGTTCTATCTACCTATTTTATGACAATATCCCTTTTCTCAACATGATCTCTCGCTGCAGCTTCTTTCCTTTAAATATCTCTTTCTTTGACAGGTGCACTTGTAGAAGGTTGATTTCCTCTATTCTGATTTGGAGTTGCAATCTCTTTACCCTTATTTTTATTGGCTTGAGAATCTTGCTTCCGTGATACTTATTTCTGCTGAACTGTCTTCTTCGGAGGTGGATTTATTGGAACATCACAACTCCTCAAGGAGTACTTCCTTTGCTAGGAACTCAATACATTTAGGTATCCTCTCTGATAATCATCAAATTCTACTTCTAACTCATGATCATTAGCCAATATGAAGTCTTTATCACTAGGTAAGATTTTTTTTTCCACATATTCTTCATCTTTGGTCAGAAAGATGGGTTTACCATCAATTGTTAAAAAAATATTTTCCTCTACTATCGGTTATTCCTCTTCATCACTCTAAGAATAGTTCTGTTTTATTGGTGTCCTAATTTGATTCTATTGTTGTGTTTCGGGAGATTTTTTCTCTCTTTGTTTTATCCGAAATTGAGGCTACTACTACTGGCCTCAGAAGTTCGGATTTCTAATTTGTGGCTTTTTTTGTCTATCTGAGATAGACATTTTATCGGCCATCCTTTCCATGGTCCTAATAAAATCATCAAATTTAGTGTCAGATGAAGTGCAAGGTTCCTCTTTAATGGTCACTTTGCGTTCAGTTTTAATTTTTTAATTTTAAATCAAGAGGTTGGCCTCAACACTCACTTAATTTCTGATAATTTCTTCTAGAGTAGTGGATTTATCTCTCTCAATGAGTAGGCCATATTTGGGTCAAAAGCATCGAGATAACACACAAGGGCCAAACCAAGAGGTGGTTTAATTTCATTTGGGATGGAGTTATAGATTCTGAGATATCTGGAATTATACTCAGGAACAAATTCATTAGGATTGCGCCTCAGGGAGTCATACTCAGCAAGGATTTGTAAAGGTTTTTTCTTCTCATCCCACCTGGCTAAGAAATCATCAGTTAGTTCAGTAGGAGTCCTAATAGAATTAGCTGCTAGGGAATGGAACCAAGTTTTTACTTCACCAGAAAAATTTTGTGCAATAATTCACATCTTGGCATCATCTTCATCTAACTCCTCAAGATCTATGAAGGTTGTGGTTTTTTCCATGTGCTGATGGGCAGTGATTTCATAGTTTTCATCGAAGATGAGAAGTCTTTGGCCATATCCTTGTGGCAGATAAGCAAGCTGACCAAGGAGAACTAAAGGTCCAAAACAAGCCATAATTCCTACTGAATGTGGTGGAGGGGGAGGAACAAAGGGTGGATTGGTCTGAGGAGGTCCTTGAGGGGGAAGTTAAGATGATGATGGGATGGATGATGAAACAATAGCTATTTGGGAAAATTCGAGGATGTGAAGGGTTTCTTGTAGGTATTGAATGAGGGATAAGTTAGGGAGTTGGCTAATTTTTCGAGCTTGTGATATTGTTTCCAAATTTTGACATCAGCCTCGTATGCAGCCTCAAAAAATGATGGGTTTAACTCTAATCTCCAAGGTTCATGGACTACTGTATTTAATTCAGTCTCGGATTTGGTTCTGAAAAATGACAACTCAAATTTGATATCAAAAACTAAATCTTGAATGGCTACCAAATCAGAAGGTAATGAGAAGGATCTTACCAATTCTGGAGGAGAATCCAAATAACTTGAAGCTAGCTGAGATCTTTGCTTCCTTAATATTCTTTCAGGATCTTCGACGAGAGAAAATGGATCTGGATCAGGGTTAGAACTAGTATATTTTCTTTGAGAAGCCAGATCTGCTATGAGGCACTGCAATTATGAAATCAATCTTATGAAACTCAATCCTATCATCCAAAGGACCAGTTTCTGATAAATTTTTTTCGTACACCCAAGGAAAATTTTTCTTTTCATTCCCTAGCAACAACACTAAAACATTATCACTCTGCTAGATTTCCAAGGTTGAAGAAGGAATCGCAATAGAGGTAACCACAGACCAAACTTTTAACTTGGTAGCTAGCCCTACCAAGTCAGAGAGGGCTCTCTCCACAAGGTCACAGCCAAGAGGGCTGGAGGAATTAGGGTTTTTAGGATAGATATAAGTGTAGGGGTTTGTTTTGATTTGATTGGGTTGGGTTTCATTGGATGAAAAATATTAGGTCAAGGGAGCTAGGTCAGGGAAAATGAGATAGGGTTGTAGGGATTCAATGGGGCAAGGTAGGAAAAAGGCTTACCACTTTAAAGATGATTGTGATGAGATGGTTTTGAGACTGATGAGAAGCTAGGAAGAGCATGGGAGATGTATTCTTCCTAAACAGGGGAAAATGGACAAATTATGATATCTTTTCCTAAACAGAGCATGAGCACGCATGTGTTCTGCCTATAAAATTGAAAGAAATCATACAATAGAGATGTAATGAACATGAATACAACACATTATAACATATGAAACTGAATTAAAAACAATTATAAACATCATACCACATGTATCCCAAAAAATAGTTGCAACTCTTCTTTATTAACTGGCCAAAAATGAGTACAATAGTTCCCTGATCAATAAGCTAACATCCAAAATGATTCCGAAACTTTCTAAAAGTGAAGAAAGGGACTAAATATACATCAAAACAACATTCAATCATCCATAGGGTTCGAATCCATGAGGTGAGGAAGAGATCCACAAAATACTGAACTAAAAGCTAAAGTGTAGGATGGTCCAAGTCACTCATTCCTAATTACATTCAAACTGATTAATTTGACTCAATGATAAATTTTACCTAATGAATCTACCCCTAGGTAACTTATCCCTAACATAATTACATTTACTATAATTAATTACATAGGTAGAAACATGATTTTTTGATGTAGAGTCAAAATTACAGAGAAATTTGAAAAATATGAACAAAATGGTCATTTTCACCCTCCATGTTCAAGGTCACTTTTGGCTCACTTGCACGTATCAAAATCAGCCCCAATATGGCTTTTTGGAAAGCCCTTCAAGTCCTATTTTTGAATATGCCTCTAGTTTTGAAAATGAGGCTGATTTGACCCCTCAAAATGTCATTCTCCCAAGACTGGTATTTACGTAGCGCCTAGGCCAAAACAGGGGCAGAAATGTGATTTTTTGGTAGTTTTTTTACCTTTTCACCTGTCAAATCTGAAAACCAAGGCTGGAAACATGGTTTTCTAGAATTCATTTGTCTTTAGGAATCTATTGGTAGTCTTCTTTCCCAAAAAAAATTCCCCAAACATTTATGTAGCGCCTAGGGCGTTGCGCAAATGACCAATTTTCTACTAAATGCATTTTCAAAAAAACTCAGAAAATCCAAGATTTTCCAAAAAAGTTTCAAAATGCCACAAAATTGGTAGAATGGTTGATCATGATGTGGCTAGGTTTGGAAGGAAGCCTCTGCAAATATGTCCAATTTTTTCATCTCTTCCATGGTCAAATATTCAATCTTTGCATTGGCTCTTTTGAGCTTGGCCATTGCAATTTTCTCCTTTAGTGCATGTTGTTTGACTTTCCTCCTCAATAGGTCATTGTCTTTGTTAGCCTTTCTAGAATACTATCCAAGTGCCAATTGGATCTATCAAGCCATGGCTCCCTATTTTCACTGATCACTATATCAAGTTACTCATTTAGGGTTAGCTGATTAGCAAGCTCAACCTCCCTTTGTCTTTCTAGAGCTAGAGCTCTTTTAAGCCCTCTAGTTTTAGGTATCTTTCTTGGTACTTGTTCCTCTTTTTCATCAAGTAAGCCATACTTTTCAAGTGTTTCATCTAGCATGACTTTGGTCTTTTCTGCCTCCCTTTACGCAGTGACATACTTGACCTCATAAATGACGTGTTTAGTCTTCAATTTCTTATTCTCCTGCTCAAGAAATTTTATGACATATATGGCCCTATCAAGATTATTTTGGAGCTCCTTAAACTTGACATCCTTTCCTTTGATGGCTGCATTAGTGATTTTTTCATTTTCATCCTCATCTAGGTCAACAAGTTAAAATTCATGTTCTATTTCATGAAGGTCCTCCTCATCATGAATGACTTCCTCAATTACCTTTTCTTTGCCTTTGTCCACCTGCTTTGTTGTTGTAGAAGGCATGCCCCCTTCCACTCTATGTGGGGAAAACACATGCTTATGGCCTCTCTGGTAGGTTTTTGGCAATGGCTCAACCTCAACCATAGTATCCCACTTAAGCTCAATGTCCTCAATCCTGCTAGGTGACCCAATGTCATGATGAGATGGAGATGAAGGAGGTGAAGGGGACTAATCTGATGATGATAAATGTGCTATGGGCTGAGATGGAGGGATGGAAGTGGATGGTTGGGATGATGAAGGGACATTTTTTCCATGTTGAGTAGATGGCTCTTTAAAAATATCATTGGCTATGAAGGTACTCCATGCAATATTTAGTTGATTGAGATGATAGAGGACTATGATTTTTACAAGGGAATGATGGAATAGACTTCTCATTTTCTGTTCATAATCCTTTTTCTGGGAAATGTATGCCATCTTCTCTATGCTTCGGAAAAGGTAGTAGGGTATGTTAAGCATCCTTTCCCTAGTGAAATGAATTAAGATCCAGATGTGATAGGATTAAATCCTTGAAAATCTACCTTCACATGATAAGTATTTCATGATTATCTTCATAATTGGTGCATATCTGTCCAGGAGGTGAGAAAAAGGAAAGGCCATCTTTGTTTGATTTTGGTGTCCTAGTTTTAAGAAAAATTCAAAGTCCTATTTCTTCAAATTAACTTTCTTGAACCACTTCTCCCCAACATTTTGGATCCTGATGGCAGCTGAAATAATAGCAGTTGATAGAGTAAAAATGACACCAGCTAAATTAACTTTGTTGTCATGGAGTCTAGATATGAAAAGATCGTTCAACATGGGATGGTGTTGGACCCTTTGAATTTTCTCACAGAAATCATAACAGCCAACATGTTTGAAGCATGTCACAGTTAATGGAGAAGCCAAGAGTTCCCTAGTGCTAGTAGGTTCAAGTCTGAGTGCTCTTTCCCCTTTATGTGGCCTCCTCACCTCTATTTCCTCTCCCTCACTGAATGATGTGTTTTCTTCCTCTTCTCCCATGGTGTTTTTATCAAAAACCTAGGGAAGTGGATGGTGTGAAATATGTTTTTAGGAATGGGGAATGGGAAAGGGAAATTGAAGGAGATGGTACTAGGGATGTACAAAATGGGCGAGGGGACAAGGAGTAGTAGTATGATAATATTTAGGATGGGGATTTTGGGATTGGGTTCCTAGGTAAATGTAACACCTAGTGCTTAGGGTTTTGGGAGAAAGGTTTAGGGAAAGGGAATTTTATAAGATAGGGGTTTTGGGAATAAGTATTTGGAATTGTGGGAAGGGTATAAAAGTGTAAGAGAGTGTAATTTGGGAATTTTCACAAATGCAATGGGGATACTAGGGTTTTAAACAAATTCAAACACCAAATTTTAACCTAAATTCACAACACTCAACACACAGAATTGATAAATATGGTATTCAATTGCATTATCTTCTTACTCGTTTGCTGGAGGTTGATGAGTAGGTTGATGAAGCTCTGGAGATGATTTTTTGCCACTTAAACATGTTTCTAGCGATTCTTGGTCATTTGAGCAGCGCCAAAAGTATTTGAGTCCTTCCTAAATTATGTGTGCCATGTCTTAAGCATTTTTTCCCTTTCTCAAGTATTTGCGCCCTCGCTTAAGCATTTGTGCCCTCTGTTAAGGATTGGCACCCTCTCTTAAGCATTTGCACCCTCTGCTTAGTTTTTTCCCAATTTCGCCCAGAAACTCGAAATTTTGTTGTGTTTGAGTGCTTTCTTGGTATTTGGAGAAGACAAATGAATTTGAAATGATGTTAAGGAGTCATAAATATTTAAGTGAATTTGAATTTAGATTGAAAACCCCACTTTTCTAAGCTTTCATTTCACCTTTTTGAAAATATTGTTGATTACCCTTTTCCTTTGATTTTTTCTTCTTTGCAGGATGATATTGCTGGAGTTTGGCACTTTTCACTTTCATTTTGGCATGTGAAGTTTGATTTGATAGCTTGGGACAGAACTTATTACATATTATGAGCATAAAATTACATAAAAATTAAAAATAAATTACATCTTTTTTTAAATAAAATTACATTTTGGTATGAAAATCATACTCTAAAACCAAAATTACAACTTTAAAAATGATATTTACATGTTGATAAATCCTCTGCAGATGATTGAGAAAGTATTATTTAAGTCACTCTCACACCTTTATTGACCTTATTGAGATGAAATGGAATATTTATGAACCTTGAAAAATGAAACCTAGTTGACCTAATGGGACCTTGGATGACTTGACTCCATGGTTGACTTTGACTGACATAATGACATAGTGAAATGAGCTTTTAATATTATTTTATGCTCAACAAGATATGAAGGTGGATCAAAAAATGGTGAGATTTTGAGGGAGAGTGAGGGTTTTATGACTAGGGCTACCATCAGTGAATCAATTTTTTGCATGACCTAATGGAATGATAAAAAATTTCTTGAGTGGGAACCCTTAAATGAATATAAAATAGTGATTTTGATCACTGATGGCAGAATTCAAATTCTGACACTAACAGGAGGAAGAATTAGACTCCACAACAGAATAAGATTCAGAAGAGGAAGAGCCACAAAATCCAACTGTGAGAAGATCGGTTCAAGAAAGAAGGCATCTAAAAAGGTATATTCCATTTGTTTTCTATTCAAATTTCTCTTTATCTATCACTGATGATGATCCCAGAATTGTCAAGGAGGAAGTGGATTCAGAGGATGGAAAAATTTGGAAGGAGGCCATGGTTGATGAAATGGCCTCTCGGCACAAAAATGAGGCATGGGATCTGGTGAAGTTGTTGACTGGAAGGAATCCCATTGGAAGAAAATGGGTCTTTAAGAAGAATATAAATTAAGAAGGACGGTTGGAGAAATACAAAGCTCGGTTGGTAGAAAAAGGTTATTCCTAGGTGCCGGGAATTGATTTTGGTGATATTTTTCCTCTTGTTTCCAAGGTAACTTATACTAGATTACTTTTATTTGTTGTTGTTGCATTTGATTTTGAGGTAGAACATATGGATGTGAAGAAAAAAATTATTCATGGGGATTTGAAAGAGGAGATCTACATGAAGAAACCTGAAGGATTTGTGGTGAAGGGTAAGAAATAACTGTTATGCAGGTTAAAAAAGTCGTTGTATGGGTTAAAACACTCACCAAGTATGTGGTATCATAAATTTGATACATATATACAGAGACTTGGCTTCACTAGAAGTAAAGAGGATCATTGTGTATTTTAAATTAACTGGTGACCATGTTATTTATTTGGTCTTGTATGTGGATGATAGGTTGGTGGTTGGAAATGACAAATAAATTATCCAGGATTTGAAGACCCAATTGTTCTCCAAATTCGGCATGAAGGATCTGGTGCTGCAAACTATATTTTGGGCATGGAAATTAAACGAGATTGGGCAAAGAGGAAGCTCTAGTTAAACCATAGGAAGTATGTCGAGATAATATTACAGAGGCTCAATATGCATGATAGTAAACTGGTGAAGGTTCCTATTCCTGTAGGTGTAAAGTTGTCTGCTCAACAGTGTCACAAGAAACAAGAAGGAAAAGAAGACATGTCTCATTCTCCATATGAAAGTGAAGTGGGTAGCCTGATGTATTCAATGGTTTGTACTAGACCAGACATTGCACATGAAGTGGGAGTATTAAGCAGGTTTATGTCAAAACCAGGGAAGGAGCATTGGACACTAGTGAAGCAGGTTTTCAGATATTTGCGTGGAACTAGTGATTATGGTTTGTTCTACCAAGAAAGACTAGGACTGGACAAAATTTTGGAAATCTATGGCTTTGTTGATGCAGATTGGGGTGGATATCTAGATCAAAAAATATCTATAAGTGGGTATGTGTTTAGCCTATTTGGAGGTGCAGTCAGTTGGATGAGTAAAAGACAGTCTTTAATGGATCTTTCAACTACAGAGGTTGAATAAATGACAGCCACTCGTGCAATTAAGGAAACAGTTTGGTTGCAGAGATCGTGTTCAAGTATGGGGTTGGTGCAACGAGCTATAAGGATAGACTGTGATAGCCAAAGTGAAAATTTCTTGGCTAAGAACCCTACTTATCATTCAAAGACAAAGCACATTGATGTTCAGTATCACTTTGTGAGAGATATGGTTGAGGATAAAAAGCTGTTGTTGGTAAAGGTGGACACTTTGAAGAATGTTGCGGATGCATTGACAAATTCTGTGAGAACTGAGAAGTTATCTTGGTGTATAGAAACAATGGGTGTTGCAGGGTTGGACTAATGATTAGGATATAATGTCTTGTGGAAATAAAACAACAAGCGGGAGAATTTCTAATGTGTTTTATATTCTTTCCACGACTAGCCCCCTGCATAGGGTCCAGGGCAGCGCCCGGGAAAATATTTTTGGACCCTATATTAGGTGGGTGGGCCTACCTATGGTTTTTTGCATGCGTTTAGCACATGGTTTTGGGCATGACTGTTTTCTTTCCATGGTATTTTTTAAATCTAGTCAAGGGAACTATGGTTATGTTCTAATCTATGGTTAATGGACTAGGGTTTATGAATGCTTCAACATGTATATATATGTATTGTAACATTGAAAGGAACATAATAAAATCAATCTTTTTTATGTTTTATTCTCTCACTATTTTTTATTTTCTATTTTAAGAGTTATTTTGGAGATAATTTTTGTACAAAATTAAAACCTACATAGAAGAATCCACTGGGGTTGGGTCCCTTGCACTCGAACCTGATATCTATGATTGAGGGAGCCACAAAATGTGCTCCTCAATGTGAACAAGGTGCTTGTTCTATTACTGGATATGAACCTTGATCATCTATAGCTCTCTTTGAATTTACTGCAGTCCCAAATTAGGCTCCCTGGCATGCCCCTGAGGGGTCATTATGGCTCTGGGCACCAGGCTCTTCATAATCCAGTATAGGTGCTCTGTGTGGTTGTACTAAGTGATACATCCATGAGTGTTGCATGGGTCTAGGACAAGATCCTTCTAGTCCTCCACCTCAACTTTCACCACTTCCCGGTCGTTAAGATCAATTTCGCAAGTTTTAATTAAATCTTTGACATCTGCATGTGTGCTAGAATTGTATGCATGCATCTCTTCTTGAATTATCTGAGCGTCGATGTGCCGACCACTCCTTCTCGACATTCTGATATAGGGTGATGCACTATATTTATTTTTCTCGTACCTACTGTTATTTCCACGGCCTCCATGCCCCATCATTTTGTACCCTGAACCATCATATACAAAAAATTTCCACGCCGAGCATAACTGGGCAAGTTTAGAAGCACCACCACCAGCTCGAACCAAGAATTGTTCACGTAATCACAGAAGAAAATCTTATTAAAAATACCTATTATATAGCCATTAGAGAGCACCATAAGATAATAAGAGTCTGAATTAAGCCACCAAAACAATTTCCATTTCGCCCCATGTGGACTGCTCCATCGTATATCAACTCGGTGAAACACCTAGTGGACCAAGGAACCATAGAAACAAATTTTACAAATGCAACAATGAAATTTAACATTATCAACACTGATGAGCTCCTTGTCATAATGAGGCCTCAACCAAACCATTCCATAAGACGGAGACAACTAGAACATACCATTTACAAAACCAAATTTGAAGAAAAACCCACCACTTAAAGAACCTACTACCTTTTCCAAACCGCATGGAGCCTAACCTACCTCGAAACCCATGAACATAGAGAAAAATGCCTGTGCGGGATAGAATAATGCCCAAAAAAACTGAGACAGAGATAGAAACAATGTACATGATATATATAACTTCACTTCCAGAAATCCCATACAAACGAATACCATACCAAACCAATCCAAGCCAACCTACAACCCTGGCATTATCGTGACTACAAAATATAATATTCAGACCTAGAGGGGAGGTAATATAAGATACATACCCAGTAGCACTATCCATACTTTCTAGTAGCAGTGATAGTTCTAGCTACCAACACCTCCACTGTGAACTCTCCAGTGAAAAACACCAACTCCATAGAGAAATCCAATTGAACCTGTCTAGGGGATAAATTCCCATCATTTGAGGTGTTTCCACCAAAACGTCCGAGAAGGGTACCTATTCCCATGTGTTACCTTTCTCTTTAATAATAATGTGTCATACATCTTAACTCCACACTGTCCTCACATGCATATACTGAATATTGGTTGCCTCTCGGCCTTATCTCTCAACGTTACTACCATCGCCCAAATCCCAAAGCAGATTTCCTTGCCTTCTCTCACCCCGATCTGGGGGGGACTTGGTTGCCCTTCACCTCTAGATTTTGGGTCTGATGATGGTCATGATCTAGAATGAACCAAAGAGACTCCAATTCCTCTTGATGCTGAATATTCCTCCATTGGGAGTCAATGGATTCCCCTTAAGTTGACAACCCGAATTGGCCAAAAATTTTGTTGCCTTGTTTCCTGTTCTAAGGACATGAGATGGAATAATGTAATCAAAGTAAGGTAGGATTTCACTAATCTCTTAGACGACAGCAAAAATCCTCTAAATTTTATTGATCTTATCCCACCGGGTTCCATGATTCATCTACTTAATAACTTCAATTACCATTCTGGAGTCCCCCTCAACTTCCAAATTTTTAATTCCTTCTATTCGGGCTATGAGGAGTCCATGCTTGATTGCATTAAATTAAACTTCATTATTCATGGCATATCCACAATTTGATGCATAAAGGTGTAGATCTTGGCTATGTGAATCTCTAAACAACCCATGGAATATTGTGTCCACTTGGTTCCCTTTAGACGCACCATTGAAATTCAACTTGAGAAAGCTCTCATGAGGGGGCAGAATTTGGAAGGCAAAGAATAGGGTGGGGTTGAAGGTTTCCAAGACTATGGAGCCAAAATTTGAGGAGACAGATTCAGAGTAGAAAGGATTCAGGCTTCCTGCGGCATTACCTCCCAGTCACCAGGGTGTCATATTTCATCCATAATAGTTTCTCTTATATTTTGGATGATTCATTTCCATATCTCCTCCTAAGGGATTATTTTATCTTTAAACACTCTTTTGTTTCTCTCTTTCCAAATCGCCCACAGGAGAAATCCCAGGGAGATATTTCATGCCCTATTTAGTACTAGGCTAGAGAAAATTCCTTGCCTCCATATTTTGATGTTGGATGCATCTCGGTCGAGATGTCTGAAGATTTTCCCTATGTTTCTCCACATATGCTCCAGTAGTGGACATGAATTGAGGAGTTGTTCCATTTCATCTGCATTCGCATCACTTATGTAGCATTTTGCAGGGCCTTGAACACCCCTTTTTTGAAGTTGATCCTAGGTTAACATTCATTTTCAACACACCAGCCACACAAAATATGTAACATTTGGCCAAAAATTTCTCACCCATATTTTCCTCTAGATCGGGTTCCCCTGTTCCTAATGTTCCTTCATAGCTAACTTGTATGAATATTTGATCAAGAACATCCCAAGAGGTGTAAACCCCCATCTTAAAATATTTTTTACATCCATGGTTGTTATCTTTCTCGAGGCTAGCTCCTTTTTGAACACTTCCCATTGGATTGATTCAGGGGCATCCGACTGGCCTGGATTTCCTTCCACTGGTGCCATGACATGTGTTGGGATGTATTCCAAAATTTCACAATGACCATACAGTTATGGGTGTTGGTAAACATGAAAATGTCTGATAGATATTATCGGCTAAATAGTTTGGGATGTTGTTGTCAGGAATATTTCCAAAAGAGTGCCCTTCATCCATCCCTGATTTCCCAAAATGTTTGTGAGGTATTTTCTCATCATTGCAAGATTCCATATTGATGACCCTTTTGGAATGTTTTGAATCCTTAATATTTCTATTGTTGAAGATGTCAGTTGATATTTTCTCATCCATATAGTATTCTAGAGGTCAGATCCCCTTTGTATCCATCTCCACCACAATTTCGCCCCCATTACCTAATTGAGGATGAAGGGGTCCCTGAGCCCCAGTCCTCCCAAGAGCTTTGGTTTTTTGATAATGTCCCAGGCCACCAAGGCCCATTTTTTTCTTCCTGAGAACCTCGCCACAATTTTTTTTTGAAAATGTCCACCATGTTAGAATAGGAGGCTTTTGGAGTAGGAAGGCCTAACAAATAATAAATCGAAATCGATTGGAGAAAAACCTTAAGAAGGACCACTCTTCCTGCTACGTTTAGTGCTATGAAGAACCATTGATGTAATATGGCTTGGATACAATCCATAAGGTATTTCCAACAATAGGTTCAAAGGGAGTTAAGGACAAGAGGCATATCGAGGTATTTTGAGGGGAAGGACCCTGTTGTATCTTAAGAGACAATCCCTCGGTTGTGAAAGGAATTAGTGCTTAAGACATTTTAAAAGTGTGTCACATAAAATATTTTATCATGAAGTCTTTGTTTTGTCCCTCTGGAGACTAGTTTTCTAAAACCCTTAATGATCTAGAATAATAAAATATTTCATATAAATGCCATTCACTGATGATATCTGAATGAAAAGAAGAACTACAGGGGAAACTCAAAGTAATATGCTAAAAACACTGAATCTACCCTTTTAAGTTTCAAAGGAAACTCATGGAGAGAGAGGAAAATTGAAATAATATGATATCAACACAAAATCTATTACTTTAAAGTTTCATCAGGAGTTTTTGAAGGGAGGGGAAACTCAAAATAATATGTTGTAAACACATAATCTATTACTTATAATTTTTAGAGAGAACTTTTGAAGGGAGAAGAGATGGAGTGAAGGAGCGCAAATTAAGGCTATTTAACTCTTACTCACAGATGTAACTAAGAGACTGGCTGCTACATTACTTCACTTCATTCAAAGAAGAAGGGACACAAAATGGCACAAGAAACACGAATCACCATCAACAATTGTAGGAAACTTACTACTTCTTTCATTTACCAATCAGAAAAATAAGTACAAAATGTAATCCCCAAGAGGTCCAAAACTCAGCCTCCTTTTTTATTTCTTTCTATCTACTTAAATACATCTAAATAGTTCGTAACTACTGAACTTCCTGAAACTATTTCGACTACCTAAACTGTTAAAATTACTTATGCAATCATACAAAGAAAACAAATTGAAACTAGAAATATCATTTGTTTTGTTGAATATGATTTGTTGCTGATGCGTCCCTCCAAAGTGCTAAGGTGTCCTTTCTTGTTATGATGTGATAGCTGCACAGTTCTGTAAGAATGCCACTATGCCCGACTTGATCCAGTTGTCTTGCTTCCAATAGTGCCACTATATACTCTTCTACCTGACTCTGCCTATGCCTCTCTGCTTCAAACAATGTTATCCTGACCCCTTCTTCTCGACTTCGCCCATGCTTTTGCGTTTCGAACGTTGTCATCATGTCACCTGCTACCCGACTCTACCTCTTATGCATGTGCCTGCTATGTTTAGTCTTCTCTTCTCCTTTGATCTGCGTCAGGTCACTTACTCGAGTCTCTGTGCCCGCGTTCAGACTTTCTTCCATTATCAAGGTGTTTCATGGGCTTTACGTTATAATCCTCCTTTCTTCCTCCGATGCGATTTAACACAAGAAATTCCTTACCTCTAGATTTTAAAACCTTTGGAGTCACTTTTGAAACCACATCGCATCCACCTGCAAATCGCAAATAGGGGATTTTGTTATGAAATATGGGAGGTAAGTGTTAAACTTTTTGATGTGCGAAGTACGACGGGCGGAAGGTGATGTGGCGGGTGGAGGTGGGGCCAATCGAAAATTGCAAATCAGCAGATTTTTTATGAGAAATGGTAGGTAAGTGTTAAAATTCTTCAAGTGCTATTTGTGATGGACGGAAGGTGACGTGGCAAGCAAAGGTGGGGCCAATCGCAAATCACAATGGGCGATATGAAACTTTACTGCACTTCATACTTCGGCGATCACAACATATTCCTTTAGCACCTTTCCTCCTGACCTTGCGATGTGAAATATGCGATACGATCTCTGTTGTCCATCTTTTTGTTTCGGTTCTGCACTTTGATCTTGGCGGTCTATTTTTCCCTTTGTGCCTCCTCCAAAACTCTTAAGTTTTTAAGGGAAATACGCCATTTCTCTGCCTTCGGGAAATTAATTTGTTTCTCCACAATGTAACCCTCCAGAGCTTGCAAATGCCCACGACTCGACCCTGACCTATATGTAATGTTCTAGACACTTCAATCGGCCCAAATCTTGAACTGTTATGCACGCAAATAAGCCCGACTTGACCCGTCCTGCACACTTTTCTCTTTGTTGCTCCTCTGGCTTAGATTACACCTCCAATGTTGTTGTTGCTTCCTTGACTTTAGTTCCAATGCACATGTGATTATGAATCCTCATTGCGCTTGTGGTTATCCTTTTGAGCATATTGCAGGTATTTTTGACATTCTGACAATTGTCCCTTAATAACCTTGAATTTCTCAGAACCTCTCTTGACTTTTAGCCGAGTCAAATTAGGCTACAACATCTGGATCCAATTGGGGACAACAATTCGGTAACAAAGTGCTGAGAACTTGTAGATTAGTAGCCTTTATTGGGCATGGATTCAAAGAGCACCTGTAGATCAGTACCCTTTATTGGGCATGGAGTCAAGGAGCACTTATAGATCAGAAGCCTTTATTGGGCATGGATTCAAGGAGCACTTGTAGATCGGTAGCCTTTATTGGGCATGGAATCAAAGAGAACTTGTAGATCAATAACCTTTACTAGGCATGGAGTCAATCCTGAATGGGAGTTGATCCAGTATGAAATCCTTCCAAAACCTGCTACACTTTGGAATTCTTCCTTTATTCGTAAACTAAAAATACTGAACTAGAAATACTACAACTAAATATGCTTAACTTCTAAGCTTATTTATGCAGAAATCCTATGTATGTATTCATTTCTGAATTGAATCAGGTGAAGTCAACCTTCCAATGGCACCAATTAATACCTCCATGCTGTTGAAATTTGAATATCATAATAGGGAGATACCATGAAATTTTTCCAGATACCAAGCTTTGCACATACCTTTGCATAAATGTTTTTTTTCGACAAAAGAAATTTTATGTATAGTCTTCTATTGGATCATAGAGCAGATGAGACCAATTTTCTGTTGCCTCCTTATCTTGAACATTTTGCTGACGTTGACTTCTTTGAACAGGGCAGTTTCCTTCATTGTTTGACTCCTCACAATGCTGATGTTCTTCGTATAATGCCAACTCTTGACAAAAATCTTCCCCCTCCTACAAACACACTTGAGAAGCTCCATTAGTTTCAATTATTGATTCATTGCTCTGCCTCTGGATAGAATATAATTCCGAAATTTTTTTTTCACATGACTTATGCTTGCCCCAATATCTAAGAAATATATCTTGAAAACCTTGGCATGAACTAATTGAACTTGCTTCTAAACACTGGAACCATTGTTGAGCACCCTGCTTTAATGAATGAAAAAACATCCTTAAAACCACATCTTCATAAATAATTTGAAATTTTTCCAGAAAGTACTCAAATTCCAAGATATGTTGTTCAACTGAAATATCCTCCTCCTCTCCAGAGAAACTTGGCAAAAATTTGAATCCTTTTGAAGGATATTGATGGAGGATTGTGGGCAACACCAAGGGTTTGAAAATCACCTTGGTTCCAAGCTGGAAAGAAGCAGATTTCTTATGAGGTAGAATATTATCACCCAAAGATGATCAATCCTCACCTTTACATCCAGATTGTGACAGATTACCTTCAAGAATTGTAATGCAACAGCCATCTCTCCTTTCATGTTTAGGAGATAAAGTTGTGTCAAGATCAATAATAAAATCGGAAGAAAAATCTTCTTTCTCCAATAAAGAATGTACATTTTGGGCCTTATAATATTCTAAGAAAATAAAGCAGGAAAAAAATTCTTGATATGCAGGGGAAAATAGACCACCAAACTAATCGTGAAAAATAAAACTTCCTTTAAAAGACTTAAACTCTGAAATCTGTATTTTCCACGGTGCTTTCTCATTTCTTGCCTGCAGCACGCCTCATATAATGAAGCCTTCATCAGTGGAGTCACCAGGTGAATATTATACAACCAAATTTTTATCTAAATCTTGTTCACCATCAAGAAATAGATTTCAATACCCAAGGAAAATAACTTCTTGCCTTCGTCCACGGAAATGGTGCCAAAAAATGTTGTATCTTAAGAGACAATCCCTCGGTTGTGAAAGGAATCAGTGCTTAAGACATTTTAAATGTGTATCACAGAAATGATTTTATCATGAGGTCTTTGTTCTATCCCTCTGGAGACTAGTTTTCTAAAACCCTTAATGATCTAGAATAATAAAAGATTTCATAATGCCATTCACTACTGATATCTGAATGAAAACAAGAACTGTAGGGGAAACTCAAAGTAATATGCTGAAAACACTGAATCTACCACTTTAAGTTTCAAAGGAAATTCATGGACAGAGAGGAAACTCAAAATAATATGTTGTAAACACAGAATCTATTACTTAAAAGTTTCATCAAGAGTTTGTGAAGAGAGGGGAAACTCAAAATAATATGTTGTAAACACAGAATCTATTACTTATAATTAATAGAGAGAATTTGTGAAGGGAGAAGAGATGGAGTGAAGGAGCGGAAATTAACGTTATTTAACTCTTACTCACAGATGTAACTAAGAGACCAGCTGCTACATTAATTCACTTCATTAAAAGAAGAAGGGACACAAAATGGCACAAGAAACACGAATCACCATCAACAATTGCAGGAAAATTACTACTTCTTTCATTACCAATCAGGAAAAAAAGTACAAAATGTAATCCCCAAGAGATCCAGAACTCAGCCTCCTTTTTTATTTCTTTCTATCTACTTAAATACATCCAAATAGTTCATAACTGCTGAACTTCTTGAAACTATTTCGACTACCTAAACTGTTAAAATTACTTATGCAATCATACAAAGAAAACAAATTGAAACTAGAAATATCATTCATTTTGTTGAATCTGATTTGTTGTTGATGCGTCCCCCCAAAGTGCTAAGGTTTCCTTTCTTGTTATGATGCGATAGCTGCACAGTTGTGTAACAACGCCACTATGCCCGACTTGACCCAGCTATCTTTCTTCCAATAGTACCACTATATGCTCTTCTGCCTTACTCTGCCTATGCCTCTGTGCTTCAAACAATGTTTTCCTATCCCCTTCTGCCCGACTCTGCCCATGCTTTTGTGTTTCAAATGTTGTCATCATGTCACCTGCTACCCGACTCTGCCCCTTTTGTGCATGCCTATTGTGTTTATTCTTCTCTTCTTATTTTTTTGCGTCAGGTCACTTACCCAAGTTTCTCTATCTGTGTTCATAATTTCTTCCGTTATCAAGGCGTTTCACTGGATTTACGTTATAATCCTTCTTTCTTCCTACGATTCGATTTAACACAAGAAATGCCTTCCCTATGGATTTGAAAACCTTCGGAGTTTACTTTTGAAACCACATTGCATCCACCCGTAAATCAAAAATCGGGGATTTTGTTATGAAAGACGGGAGGTAAGTGTTAAACTTTGCGATGTGGGAAGTGCGACAGGTGGAAGGTGATGTGGCAGGTGGAGGTGGGGCCAATCGCAAATCACAAATCGGAAAATTTTTTATGATAAATGGGAGGTAATTGTTAAAATTTGGGAAGTGCGATGTGCGATGGGCGAAAGGTGACGTGGCGAGCAGAGGTGGGTCCAATCGCAAATCGCAATCAGCGATATGAAACCTTACCGCACTTCACACTTTGGCAATCATAACATATTCCTTTAGCGACTTTCCTCCTGACCTTGCGATGTGCGATATGCAATACGATCTCCGCCATCCATATTTCCATTTCGGTTTTGCGCTTTGATCCTGACCATATATTTTTCCCTTTACACCTCCTCCAAAACTCTTAAGTTTTTAAGGGAAATACACGATTTCTTTGCCTTTGGGAAATTAATTTTTTTCTCCGTGGTGTAACCCTCCTAAGGTTGTGAATATGCTTGACTCGACCCTGACCTGTATGTAATGTTCTGGACACTTCAATCAGCCCAACTATTGAATTGTTCTGCATATGAATAAGCCCGACTTGACCCCTCCTGCACGCTTTTCTCTTTGTTGTTCCTCTGGCTTAGATTACAGCTCCAATGTTGCTACTGCTTCCCTGACTTTGGTTCTAGTGCACATGTGATGATGAATCCCCGTTGCGCTTTTGGTTATCCTTTTGAGCATATTTTGGGTCTTCTTGACATTCTAACAATTTTCCCTCAATAACCTTGAATTGCTCAGAACCTCTCTTGAATTTTAGCTGAGTCAAATTAGACTACAACAAAATCAATTGTGAACCCAATGGTTCTAGCTATAAATACTTGGGTAGGGGAAGGGCTATTAAAGAAGAATATGTTAGATTTTTCATTATTTATCATAGTTCCAGAGGCTTGCATGAAGTCCTGGAGTATGCCTTTTAAGGCCTTGGCTTCTCTGAGGGAGACTTGGCAGAACAACATAATGTCATCGACAAATTGTTGATGAGTGAGTGGAAGATCATTTCCCCACAAACGGATCCCACTAA
The DNA here is from genome assembly GCA_034641835.2 of Pinus albicaulis. Classification (NCBI taxonomy): domain Eukaryota; kingdom Viridiplantae; phylum Streptophyta; class Pinopsida; order Pinales; family Pinaceae; genus Pinus; species Pinus albicaulis. The sequence continues at coordinate 666,675,955 of CM076583.1, forward strand.
TACCTCGTGTTTGAATAATTTCCTTTATGTAATGCCCTAACCCCTCCAGTGCTAGAATGAACAAGAAGGGGGAGAGAGGATCTCCCTGGAGAATCCCCTAGGAGGGATTAAAGGACCTCTAAGGGGAGTGATTAAGGAGAATAAATATGACCAGTGAGGAGATCAAATATGAGATCCAATCAATCCATCTAGATTCAAAGAAAAAATATTTCAAAATGGAAATAATATAGGGCCAACTGAGATGATCATAAGCTTTAGATAGATCCAATTTTATCATCATTCCTTTCATTTTCATCTGCTTAAGGGATTGTATAGATTCCTGAGTGGTTATAATTCCATCAAGGATTTGATGCCCTTGAACAAAACTAGCTTTTCCAGGAGAAATCAAGTTTGGAAGTAGAGTCTTAAATCTCTTGACCATCACAGTAGAAATAATTTTATAAATGAAATTACATAGGGGAAATAGGCTTGAAGCCTTGGGGGTCTTCAGAATGCACCATTTTTGGAATTAAAGAAATAAAATAAGAGTTGAGGGCTTGATTTACCTTTTTAGATCTGTGGGAATCCTCCATGAACTCTAGAATTTCCTACCTCATGAAGCACCATGTTGCCTGAAATAATTATGTCGTTAATCCATATAGGCCAGGTTCTTTGTTCTTGGCTAGGTCCTTGACTACTTCTTCCACTTCCTCCAGAGTGACCTTACGCATCAAAGCCATGTTATTTTTCTCTTCTCACCAATCGTGGGTTATGCCCAGTGATTCAATGAATAGCCTTTGTTCTATATTGGTCTAGCTCCGAGAGTAGGTTCTGGAAATGATTCACCAAGATGGTTTCCATCTCTTCATAATTGACAAATCGGTTACTAGTGGGATCCTTTAGAGAGAATATTTGGTTGTATTGGCAATGTTGAATCATGGCCTTATGAAAGAACCTAGTATTATTTTCCCCTTCTCTTAGCCATTATACTCAGGATTTTTGTTTTCAGAGGAATTCCTTTTGTTTCCTACTTTCTTCAAGCTATGTGATAACCCTCCCTTCTTCAATTTCCAGAGTGTCAGATCATCCTTCTATGATCATTCTTTTTTGGATGGATTGCATTCTCTTTTATAGATTGATTTGATATTTCATAATGTGACCAAACTCCAACTAATTCCATTTTTTGACTTGTTGATTGAGCTCTTTCAGCTGAAGCTAAAAATTATGCATGTAATTCCTATCGTGAACCTTGTTGTTCTTCCACCAGTTTTCTACTTTACCCAAAAACTCAAGGCTTCAGAGCCAAAAATATTCAAAACAGAATGGATGATTTCTTGGAGCTAGCATTAGATCCATTTCCAAATGGATTGGCCAATGGTTCGATCCCATGCACGAGTGGATATCCTCTTCAAAGAAAATATCTATAGTTATAAGCCCTTCTAACACAAGAAAACAGTCTAAGCAGCTTGCAACTTGGTGTTGGCCCCCTCTTCTATTGTTCCACGTATATATTCTATTACAGGTGGGAATGTCAACTAGTTCTAGATTTGTGATAAGATCTTGAAATTCCTTCATTTCAGGATATTGTCTCCTCTTACCTCATTTTTTCTCTTGAGCGATGTAATGATATTGAAGTCACCCCTAATAATCCATAACTATTCTTTAAAAATCTACTTATGCCTTCTGAGCATCTGGAGGAAGGAAATTTTCTCTCCTGGAATGTTAGGGCCATAGATATCATAGATGATAGCCCAGTCTCTAGTGCCTATATGTTGGAATCTCCCCGATATGATGTAGGGAATACTCATTCAATGGTAAAATATTATCTCTGATGGATTCCAAATAATCACAACCCCTCCTACACTACCTCACGCATCTAGGGCCATCACTTCATACATTGACTTCATCTTACTATTTGTCTCCTTAAGCCTAGCCTCAAATACTTTGGTTTCCTGTAGCATCATTGTGCTTGGATTTTCTTGCTTTATTCTTTCTCTTAAATACCTCTTTATGCCTATGTTGTTGAGGCCTCTCACATTCCAAGAAAGCACAATCATTGATAAGACTTATTAAGATGGTGGAAGACCACGAATAGCGGTACCACCCTGCCCGAGTTCACTAACATCTCCCTTGTGATTTGTATGGATTCATGTAGGTTCTTTCTACCTCTTTTTTTCCCTCCTTTACCTGGTCCAATTTAGTCGGTTACACTGTCCATTTGGAATCCCATCGGATCTGGGGATTTAAGACTTTGTTTGGCCTGGTATTGTTGAAAATTCTCTCGGTATAGTTTTTTTTGGTCCTTGGGGATAAAGCGTTGATCCAAAATTTTCCATTCATTCAATAATCTCTTCAAAACCTATTCTTGTGTTCTTAGGTCTTCTTTTGCGCCATCGATCTCCATAGTGTTAAGGCCTTCATTTATTTCTGGTCCCTCCTTGTTTTCCAATTCCTCTTGAACCTTTTGTTTAGTCTTATGGTTTTTTTTAGGCACAACCCTAGCCAATGGATCTGCTTGTTTCCCTTTCTCTTTCGTCTTCAAAGTTTCCCCTTGATCTTGTAATATCCTGAATCGATTATGGGAATCTAGATTTCGCTTCGCCTGTTGTGGCACATTAGACTAGGGTTACTTCATTGATAGTTTTTTCTTATAGGTACTTCTTGGAATCCCTCACTATCCACCTAAGATTGGCCTCCAGTTGTTGTGGCTCAGGGTTCTCCTGTCTCTATTTAATTAAGAGGGCACACTTTATACAAATGGCCATATTCATATCAGTGTATGCAATATAATGGGATATGCTCATAATCCAAGGGTTATTGCCACACTTCACCTTGATACTCTAGCTATAAAAATTTCGATAATGGCTTAGTCATATTTATATAGACGTGGATGTGAGCAAAGGATGTGTATCTTCCCCTGACCGGTGGCATCTGCCACTTTTACAAAATGACCAATGGAATTTCAAATACCTTGAATGATCTCTGGATCCTATAAATATCTAGGCAAATAAAATAGCCTCACCCAAACGGGTTTCGCCATGAACTTCTCTCAATCTAGGTTATAGCATTCCTCCTAGAATTTCATGAATAATCATGAATTATAGTAAAAGTATGGGCCATTGTCAAAAATCTTATCCTTGTCTTCCAAAATTGTAAAGATGATTGTGAAGAAACCCATGGCTCCTAGTTTCAAATATATATATGGCTCTTTGGTTGTCATTTCTACTAGATCCACTTCATAAATTCTCTCTATGAAGGCCAAACCCCATAAATTTACAAATCAAGGCATGGTATTTCATATATTTTCGGTAATTTTCTAGCTTATTGGCTGGAATCATGAAACACGGCTTCTTGTTGAATCTGGCCAGGCATTTCCCCCGTAACCTCACCTTCCACTATGCCCCCATGAATGAGCTGTCGTCAGGGCCATCGCCAATGTTTGGAGATGTGGTTGTGACATATTGTTGGCTTTTTTCTCCTGTGGCCACATTCTTGTAGGAGGGGATCTCTCACCTCCCCTGCGAGGACACTCATGCAACTTATCAAAACCTTTGACTTGTGAAAACGTCAGCAGAAAGTTTCAGATCTGACTTTGTGCAGGGTTCAAACTCAAATAGAAACCTTGGTAGATATCATGTTTTTTCCGTTGTGTATGCATCTTCATCTCATTTTTCTTTATTTTTTAAAAATTTATAAGAATTTTTATTTTGAAATAAGATTAAAAATATAATATTGATAAGTAAAAAATACATGCAATAATCATGTTTTCTTTTAATTTCCACCCTGAAAATTAAATAATTATTTCTTTATTAGATATTACAAATAATACATCAAACACATATTAATATTATATTTGGTAACATATATATTCATATATATTTATTAAAACAATGTAGCCAATGTATACTTTACTATGAAATAATTCATAAATGGGAATGGTTCATTAAATCAAATATATGTGTTCATCGAATGATATCTTCCCCTCCACAATGAGCCTATTCTATCTCTGTTGAAGGGATCCTTCCACTCTCCAACTCATTATTCCAATATTAGTTGTAATGGCTATGGGAATAACTTTACAATATTAATGATAATATTTCCCCAATATGTTTTATTGATCTCTGCATGCACTTCCCATCGAGTCATATTCTCATGTGACAACTTGCTTCAATAGCATCAATGGCTAAACTGAAACATTTTCTCATTTTCATTAACACTTGTTGGCACTCTTTTATTTCTGACACGAGTTATTGCAGACAATGCAACCGACAAAAATTCCACTAGGTACTGACCCTTTCAACAACACCTACAGAATAAGCGAGATCTCACCGGAGACACCTATGGGGGGTTGTGAGAACCAGGTTTTCGCAACTATAAAGGGAATGTGAATATAATTTAGGTTATCATTCTACCACGCCTAAACTCCAATTTACACATGAACTCTACTTACAGACACTTGAATCAAATGCATAACATTATCAACAACAAGAATTTTAAGAGAATGGGGTGCATCAATTACTAATTTTTGCGAGAAAACTCATCCATTCAAACATTAATATCACAAATAAATACAATTCATATTAAAATCATCATGCAAATACAAGAAAGAAGACATGCAGAACTACAACCATTATTATCATTACCAAAAAGAGAGCTAGATGTAGTAGATATAACCTCACCAAACTATTCCCCTTGGCTCACCAACCGAGTTTCAACATTACAAAGTTACAATCACCATCCAAATACCCACCCAATTGACTATCCAATTAACCGCAATCTCGTTGGCTCTTGTTGATTTATACACAATTACATAAATGAAAATACCATGGGAAATACCCAATATGCCATTACCATGGGCATTACAATGGGCACATAGGTTACAGTTGTTAAACTATATGGAATAAAAAACACAGCCATTGATACTTTCAAACTTAATCATTCTCGCCTAGCCGCTTCGCACTTTGTCGTATGCACGATTCTCCACTTTATGGAGGTTTTGCACATTCTGGTAGGATTTCGCAATGCTCCAATGCGTTTTTCCTACTCTCCCCTTCTACACACACACCCAAAACTACTTTAGGTTGCCTCCCTTTGATCCATCCAAAACTTGCCTTCAACAAGACACCAACACACACCTATGGTTCGCCTTGTGCCACTCATCCAATATTCACTGAAGGGATATTATTCTTGACTACGTCTTTCAATGAATTGAATTCTTTGCGCATATCATCAACCTACTAATAGTATTCGATGTTTAGATCTGAGCAGAGACTTGTAAGGACATTTCTTTATATGTCACCCATTTCTCCATGTTAACAATGATGGCCTTAGTCTCCTATTGGATGGCCCCAGTGGAATTCATAACTCAAAGTGCTTCATTATGTAACCCCTCTATGTGGAGTTCAATTCCTACTAGGTGGTTTTCAGTTGCATAATCTCTTGATCCAAGTGTGATTTCTATATTATAGAGGTTGTCTAGTCACCAAGGGGAAAAATCATTAGGTTGGCAAGAAGTTTCTTCATCTTCTCATCTATGCTTTGAATCTAACAAGAAAGTTCCTTCAAATCCTGATTTTTCACAATACTAGTCCACACTGTCATTTATTTTATGCATAAAGGTTGGCATTGATGATCTAATTGTTGTAGCTATGTATAACATGTAAAGGACTTCTTGCCTTCTTTGTGGATTTTCGTTATTCGAGAGGTGTAGGTGGTCATTGTTGTACTATTAGATCCTCAACCTGGGCTTTCAAAACTTGTGCCACGGCACAAATAGTCATGGCTTAGCCTTCTACTTGGGTACCTTCCTCTACATACTTTGCACAGTTTCAACAATTGCACACTATTCCATCTCACGGTCCACAACATTTTTATTTTCCTCCACTAGTTATGCATTCTCATGTTGGTATAATTCTTAGGTAGAAAGGGATTGCACTAACTCTATTGTGGTAGCTAAATCACATGATCTTAAATTGGTAGCAACACTATTTTGAAACAAGGGTAAATTATCCAAATACAACTGAGACAAAATTAAATTAATATGTGTCGAACCTCCTACTTATTGTGACATGACTTTGATAGGACACTCTATTGTTAGGGGAATACCTTTAGCTCTTTGCATTCTCTATAAGTAGCATACATATCCATGCACATTCTGAAATATCGGGCGCGCTCTAGGCCTCCACCTATTCTACCGACTCAATGGCACTTGGTTGTGAAATTACCCCCTTACTGGTTTCCAGTAGTTGCCACAACTGCTCTATTTTTTCCAATGCTTGTTGTTGATCCCACTGAACTTTCTCGAGATCCTCCTTCATTTTCTTGTCAAATCTACTCAATGCTTCCTTTTTTTCTCATCTATCTTCTCAGAAAATTTCTCACTATCATTTTCATACAGCGATGCCACCTAAGTGACGTGAGTCACTTTACACTTCTTCCTTGCATGGAACATATCTTGCCCGATGCTTGCTGCAGTATTCCTCTTCACTCCTACGCTCGATGTGGCCTGAGATTTCTCATATTCCGTTCTTATAGATAAAATCACAAAATATTCTAGTTCCTGACATTAGTTATATTATATTTCTCCTTGCGGTTGTTGTTTCCCCCCGGTTTATGATGCTTTCTAAATTTTTTATGTTCAACTCCACTTCAACTGGTTGTTTCCATTACTCTTCCTGGGCATCGACATATTCTTGAACATATTCAATCATCTATTTGAAATCACATGCCTCCCATTGTTGATGGGTATCTCTCTTAACTTGAATATATAGGTGATGGGGATCTACCTTAAACTAAGCAATTTTATCATAACTATGAACAACTTCCGCAGGAAAGCGTAGAGTCCTTTATTTTTCCCAACCTGATCATGTCCTGAAAAATAAATAATGTGAAATTGATGTCTATATTTTTTTTTATGAATTTAAGTTGCCTACAAATTTTGGATGCGTGAGGCTTCAATAGGGGTGTGGGTGCCCTACAGCATCTGCAAATCTTCGAGTGTCTTCCACATAGTTAGGGTAATTAATATGAGCAACCAAGTGTAATGAAAATTTGCGTCAGCCTCTTGCACTTCCAAAAAATTATCCAAAAACTAATTGAGTAGAAAAGGTGCCCAATTCATATATACACCTTACACACTTGGAAATGGCCATAATTATATATTCCTACAATTTCTATTTTCTACACTTTTGAAGAAGTTTGCATGCAACTGCCTATGTGGAAAAATGAACATATAGTTCATTTATTTCAAAGAATACAAATCCTTGATTTCCCCTTTTCATGTGAAACTTTCTCTACACCTCTATACCCAAGGTCTTCACATTATATTCAAATAAATTCTCGAGGATCTCTCTTGATATCGGAAAACCGGTCATATCTGCAATTACTTGCGAGGTAATCTCCACAGCTTGCTCCAACCATAACTTCCCATTATGCACATATCTTAATAACAATTTAGCAAAAAAATTTATCTCATTACTATGCCTGAAATGAGGGTTCTATAACAAGTTGAAAATACTTGATTGTTGCATCCCAAGACCTAGTCTTGTGGTTCAAGTGTGACAATGGAAGAATTCTCATGTTCCACCATGTTCATGTACTCAACCAACTCCAGGAATTTATTCGTATTTAAAGTTTCATGGTTGACATGTTTGAGTCTTCCCACACAACCTAACATATCACCATTAGAGGAATTTTGAGCTCTAAAAATGTGCCTCCTAAGTAAATTATAAAATAATAGTGGAAATAATAATAAATATTAGATTACATCATCAAATTTTAGAGGGAAAAAAGAAAGAACTATTTTTTCAACTCGTATTCTCAATTTATCTCCCTGTGGGTTTACTCAAATTTTGAGCGGGAAAAATTTTTGGATGCATAATTTGATTCCTCATCCAAGGAGTACCCATGTTGCATACTTTCAATGGAATCTTCTACACGAAAAATGATAAATACATGAAAAATGTGATTACAATAACATTTTTTCATGTATTTCTCATTTTTCATGTAGAAGGGTCTATCGAAAGTATGCAACATGGGTATTCCTTGGATAATGCATTAAATTTTGCATCCAAGAAGTGTCCCCGCTAAAAATTTGAGTAAAACCTTAAGGAGATAAGTTGAAAATATGGGTTGAAAAAGTAGTTTATTTTATTTTATTATTTTTTAATCTTTTTACTTTTTCACTCCAATAATGGTGAGTCATCCCCCATGGTTGACATCAAAATATTGAATCCTATTGGTTCTTATAAAGTTTAATTTGGTTATACATTTTTCTTAGTAGGTCCATTTTAAAACTCAAAATTTCTCTAATGCTTGAACCAAAACGCCTGGTCAAATTTCTGGATACCCCAAAAGGTAATTAGGATCCTTCTTTAAGTGTATTGGCTTAGCCAATTCTTTGTAGGGTGGAATATAATTTCGTTTTGACTCAAAACCTTTAGGTTGCGACGAAGACCCAACAACTTTAGTTGTTTTCCTTACTTCCATAACTGGTACCTCTGCTTCAACTTCTTCCACTACCTCAACCTACTCTTACATTGTCTTGGGTTGCAAAGGAACAAAAGGATTCCTAGTTTGTGCCCTACACATTGATGAAGGGTTGCAAAGGAACATAAGGATTCTTAGTTTGTGTCCTACACATTGGTGAAGTTCCTATGGCTAGCCCCATAAGTATAATCTACACCTTCTATCTAGAATCACTACAACGTCTATCTAGGACTGCTCAAAACCAAGCACTCTATTTTGTTTTCAATCTAGCTTTAAAATTCCAACCTATCACCAAAAACTTCTAAGATTAATGTGAACATCACTAACCCCCCTTGCTACACATTTATAGTTTCTAGATTAGGCGTAGTATCCCAAGTTTTTTATGACTAAATATTTTGGGATAACTCCTATATAAGAGTTTCTTGCCCTGATGCATGGTTCGTCATTGTAAAAGTACTATCGATAATCAATTTGGACAAATTATGGTACCTCGATCCATTTTCTAGAATTAAAATATCCCTATATAGTTGAGGATATGTCCCTTCACACTAGAATAAATTTATTATTTTTTTGGCGTTACCAACAATCATATTTATTGCACCAAGAGGCACTCTAGAATCCAGTATGGGGGTAGATCTCATGTAAAAATGTAAACATGTAAATGTAAACGTAAATGTAATGTTTAAAATTTAATGTTTTTAATGTAATGTTGGCCCTATTTAAAAATCAAACTAGTTATTATTATGTATAAACACAATATAAATTTAAACTATAAAAATCAATGTCATTATTATTATGTATAAACACAATATAAATTTAAAATATAAAGAGGTTTACGAACACTAAAAAGAGGTATGGTAAATAAATGAAACCTCTTTTTATACTATCAAGGTATGGTAAATAAATAAAAATATAAATAAACTAAAGGTATGGTAAATAATAAAACCTCTTTTTATCTTTACTCCATAAACCTCTTTATATTTACCAAAACTCAAAAAAGATGTTTTATTTAGGTGAAGCCTTTGGGTCGGAAACACTATTTTAATTCGATGGGATAAATTCCATGGGCCAAATACCATATTTATAAAAGAGGTATGTTAAATAAATAAATATAAAAGAGGTATGATAACTAAATAAAAATGTATCAAATAGGATTAGAAATCAACATCTAATTATATACCAAGCCTATGGCCCAAATACCATGATAAATAAATAAAATATAAATAAACCAGAGGTATGGTAAATAAATAAAACCTCTTCATGTATTTACTCCATAATCCTCTTTATATTTATGGACACTCAAAAAAGAGGTTTTGTGTAGGTGAAGCCTATGATCCAAATACCATGGGCCAAATTATTATGAATACCATGCAAAAAAACATTATTAACCCTAATATTAATATTAAATATTATTTTTATTATTATTGTTATGAAATCTGATATGCATATCAATATATTTTACTATTAATATTAAAGAGATGCCTTTCGAATTAATCACATCATAAGGATTTGGTCGAGGTTTTGAACCAACTAACGTGGTTCATGACAACGGTGAAAAAATAATTAGCAGTTACGAATTAGTTAATAAGTTATTTAAGGTCAAATTTTAGTTACAAACATCATAAGGATTTTGTCGAGGTTTCGAACCAACTAATGTGATTCAATGGTGAAAAAATAATTAGCCGTTAGGAATTATTTAATAAGTTAGTTAAGGCCAAATTTTAGTTACAAACTAGATATTCAAACTCGCTGTTATTTTATCTTAATAATCTAATCTAAATTATAATATTAAAAAAAAAAAAAACTATATTATTATATATATATATATATATATATATATATATATATATATATATATATATATAATTAGATTAAAAGAATTTAATATTAATACAAGTGTAAAGATTTAGAAAGTATAACTATAAAGATAAATATTATAATAAGCTTAATTCTTCTTAATAAAAATTATATTATGGGTAAAAAAATCCAAGGAGTTAGAATAATAATATGTTATAATTGAATTGAATTGGAATTTATGTATATTTTTAATGTATATTGATAATAAAATTAATAATAATGGAAGTTGAGGTAAACGTGTGTCTTCATTTCCTTGATATCCTCTTCTCTAGAATGGATGATGGTTCCATTTCTCACCAAGTGTTTCACAAAAAAACTCATACGGAGCCGTACCTTCAAGCTAATTCTCATCATTTTCTAGTGCAAAAATTTGGTGTTATTAGCAATATGGCTACTCGTGCTCTGAGAATTTTGGATGAGAAACACCTAGAGCAAGAGAAATCTTATCTTATTAATGCTTTCAAAAAGAATGGTTATAGTAGATCTCAAGGCATCAAGGATTTTCAAAGAGTCTAGGGTCAAGATTGCTCGCAATGATCATATTTCGAAGGTTTAGCTTCCATTCATCCATGGAACCACTGACAGGATTTCCCATATTCTTAAAAATAATAATGTTTCCACTTTGTTCAAACCCCTTTCATACCATTAAAATTTCTCTTAGATCCATGAAGGACTATGTAGACCCCAAAAACATGAAAGGGGTCTACTCGATACCTTGTTCATGTGGCATTCCCTACATTGGAGAAATTGGCCACTCCATTAACCAGAGAATCCAAGAACATGCAGAATACATCAGGCACGCTCATTCTCAGTCCTCAACTCTTGTTGAACATGCCTAGAAATCCAAGCACCATGTTTACATTTAGGATTCTAAATTCATTGTGGGGGTTGATCATTTCCACCATAGGAAGCTTAGAGAGGTTATAGAGATTGAAAATCATGCAATCAACCTCAATAGGGATGACGGTTGGAAATGGAATAGAAGTTGGATTCCTGCCCTCTCTTCATGATTTCCCTATGTTTTCTTTTCCGTAATTGTTTTTTTTAAGAATTTTTTCCTTAATCACATAAGAACAGATTTTTCAACGCGTTACGAACCAACCAGTGTGGTTCATCTTCAAGACATGATGAGATATCAGATCATGACAACAAATTTAAATATATGAATAGAGGATCTAACTAGCAGTTACAATATAACGTCTAGTTTGACTTAGAAAGGGAAAATTTTATTTTTTATTAATTTCTATGAAGTTATCTAATAATTTATTTATAATTATATAATATAATTTTATTATATTTTATCATTATTATATTTTATTTTATTTAAGTTATTAAATAAAAAACCAGAGTCTCTCTATTATTACCGAAAATCTCTCTATACAAATTATGGATCACAGAAGCCAAATTTCAAAAAAAAAAAAATCCTTTATTATTTTATTATTATTAATGTACATTAAAAATCTACATAAATTCCAATTCAATTCAATTATAACATATTATTATTCTAACTCCTTGGATTTTTATACCCATAATATAATTTTTATTAAGAAGAATTAAGCTTACTATAATATGTATTATTATACATTCTAAAATTTTTAACTCTTGTATTAATATTTAATTATTTTAATCTAATCTTATAATATATTATTTTTCTTATAATATAGTTTAATATTTTATTAATATTATAATTTAGTTATAGATTATTAAGAAAAAATAACAGATGGTTTGAATATCTAGTTTGTAATTAAAATTTGACCTTAACTAACTTATTAACTAATTCCTAACGGTTAACTCTTGACTCTGGACCCTGATGCATCCTTACTATTTATTTTGTAAGATTGATATATTTTTTCACCAAGATGAACCACATTATTTGGTTTGAAATGTCGATCAAATCCTTATGATGTGATTAATCTAAAAGGCGTCTCTTTAACATTATGGAACACAAAAGTCTAAGATATAATATTGATATTATTAAATTTATTAAATTTGGATTAATACAATATTACATTTGTTATATTATAATATATTATAATATATTATAATATATTTTAATATATCATGATATTTATTAACTCTAGATATATATTGGAGGGAAGAACAAAGACATAGAATGATAGAAGTGGAGAGATAGGGAGAGTCACAAGGGAGTGATGGAGATCAACTAAAGGAGAGGGGAGAGAAGGAATGAAGAGAGAGAGAGAGAGGGTGAGGAGTGATAGAGGTAGATAAGGGTAAGAGAGGGATAGGGAGATGCAAAGATGGAAGGGGGAGAGACAGAAGGAGAGAGGGAGGGAGATAGTGAGAGTATTGGAGGGTAGAGAGAGAGAGAGATGGGGAAATAGATAGGATTGGATGGAGAAAATGTTACACCATTTTTTGGTCATCTAACCTTTCATCATTAGATGGACCCAAGTGCACCATGTAAGACCAGTTTTACCCCAAGTAAAACTGCTTTCACTATGTTAATTAGGAAACCCCAAAAGGAATAATTAATTAAACCATAATTTAATTATTATTCCCGGTCATGTTTAACCCAAAAACAAAGAAATTAATGAGATAAACCCATAGTTATCTTATTATTTTCTAGGAATAATTATTTAAATAATATTCCTTGTTAAATATGACCAAATCAACCACCATTAATCAGCTAAATCATTATTTATTTGATTATATCCCAACCACTTCCTTAAAAAGATAAATAAATCATTTATTTATTTATTTTTCACTAATCAAGGGATTTGACCCAAGTCGAACACCCTTTCCCTCCAACAAATAATAATAAAATATTCCATAGAGGTGGATCTAGATTTGGTTAACATTATTTTAATCATGCACCAAGATCTAGAATGACCCAATATTTTGTTATAAATAGGAGGGTTTTTCCCTTCATTCTTCACCTTTTGTTGCATATTAGATCACTCTGGATCTATACACTTGGTCTCATTTCTGCCATTTTGCTCCCATTGAGCTCTACCTTCTACATTGGGTTTTTCTACATCTACAAGAGAGAGAAAGCTTAGATCTGAAGTGCTGAGGACTATAAAGAACCCATCCCATTGAGGAGATCTGGATACACCTTCTTGTTTCCTCCCGGGTGCCCTGTAATATAAAAATTCATTCAAAAATCGTGTTCTTGTCTTGTCTGTTGGATGCATGGAGCAAACTCTTTACTTTACTGCTTAATGTCTTTCCATTTATAGATCTGTTTGTTGCAGCACTTTAACTACTAATTGCAGATCTGAAGATGTTTTTGCAGCCATTATTGTTGTTAGGGCTATTAGTTATGCGTAGCTAAAGTGGTTCTTTTTCGTACACTTCGACGAAGAATTCATACTATGAAAGAGAGAATAGAGGATTTGAGGGCAAATAGAGAAAAGTTAGGAGGGAGAAAGAGAGAGGGAGAGCAGATGGGTGAAAGAGAGAGGGAGTGAGGGAGAGAAAGGGAGAGAGAGGAGGAGAGTTATGGGGGGAGGGAGAGGATTGGAGGGAAGAGAGAGAGAGAAAGAGAGAGAGAGAGAGAGAGACGAGGGAAGAGAGAGAGACGGAGGTAGGAGAGAGAGAGAGAGAGATACGAGGGAAGACAGAGGGAGGTAGGAGAGAAAGGAAGAGAGAGAGGACTTGAGAGAGAGGAGGAGAGAAGGAGGGAGAGGACAAGAGAGAGAGAGGGATAGAGATATGGAGTTTCAGGGGGAGAGAGGGAGGAAAGAAGAAAGACATATAGAGTGAGAAGTGGAGAGAGAGAGGGAGTGACAAGGGAGAGATGGAAAGAGAGTGTGTATGTTTGGGTGTGAGATAAAGAGATAAAGGAGAGATGGAGAGAAGGGGGAGAGAAGTAAATAGAAGGATAGAGGAAGGGATATAGTAACAGAGTTGGAGGGTGAAGAGAGAGAGAGACAGATATGTGGGAGAGAAAGGGAGAGAGAGGAATGAAGAGAGAGGACGTGAGAGAGTGGAGAGAGGGAGGGAAAGAGAGATGAAGTTGGAGGGGGAGATAGAGGGAGGTAAGAAGAAATAAATAGAGAGATAAATGTGGATAGAGAGAGAGAGAGAGAGGGTGATAAGGAAGATATAGATAGGGGGAGAGAGGACAATAGGAGGAAAGAGAGAGAAGCGGGAGAGAGGGAGAGAAGGGGAAGAGAGAGAGAGAGAGAGAGAGGAGGAGGAGGAGGGAGGGATAGAGATATGGATTGGAGAAAGAGAGTGTATATTTTTGGGGTGATATAGGGAGAAAAAGGGAGATAGATATATTGATGGAAGGCAAAGAGAGGGAAGAAGAGAGAGATGGAGAGATGGAAGGAGGGACATAGAGATTGATAGATATGGAGTGAGTGAGTGTGTGTGCGTTTGGGAGGGTGAGATAGAGATATAAAGAAGGAGAGATGGAGGGAGATATAGATATAGATGGAGGGGGGAGAGAGGGAAGAAGATTTCTTGCACTAGATGCATTGATTTCAATTTAGATGGTGATTTCTAATCCTATTTGATTGTTTGCACTAGATACATTGATTTTAGTGTAGATGTTGATTTCTAATGATATTTTATTGCTAACACTAGATTCATTGATTTGAACGTAGATGATTTCTAACCTTATTTGATTGCTTGCACTAAATGCATTGATTTAAGTGTAGATGGTGATTTTTAATCCTATTTTATTGCTTGCACTAGATGCATTGATTTTAGTGTAGATGTTGATTTCTAATTATATTTGATTGCTTGCACTAGAATCATTGATTTTAGTGTAGATGTTGATTTCTAATTATATTTGATTGCTTGCACTAGATGCATTAATTTTAGTGTAGATGATATTTGATTTCTTGTATTAGATGCAATGATTTCAATGTAGATGTTGATTTCTAATTATATTTGATTGCTTGCACTAGATGCATTTATTTTATTGTAAATGGTTTCTAATCCTATTTGATTTCTTGCAATAAATGCATTGGTTTTAGTGTATATGGTGATCTCTAATCCTATTTGATTGCTTGCACTAAATGCATTGATTTAAGTGTAGATGTTGATTTCTAATGCTATTTGCGTACTTTCACTAGATGCATTTATTTGAGTGTAGATGTTGATTTCTAATCCTATTGATTGCTTGCATTAAATGCATTGATTTCATTGTAGAAGTTGTTTTCTAATTTTAATTAAATTCTTGCGTTAGATGCATTGATTTCAATGTCGATGTTCATTTTTTATTTGAGGTAATTGCATGTATGATGGTACATTAATTTTAAAGTGATTGTATTAACAATGCACATTGATTTTAGTGTAAGCACAAAAAATTATTGGCAATGTACATTGATTTTTGTGTTATAGTAATTCAACCTATCAATATTGGAGAGAAAGAGAGACAAGGTATGATTTTTACTGCAACAGCTGGAGCTAAAGATTTAAATGGCTTACGATTTCAACTGTCCTTTTCATATAATCGATATGAGAAGATGACAAAAATAACAAGGGTGGCAATAAGAATATTACAAGAAAATAGTTTGAGATTGATCAAACTGAAGACTATTTGTAACTGACTACATTCTTATTATTCACATTTTATATCATTCAACACTATTACATTGTCGCTTTGCATTCAAAAATTGTATTTCATCATTTTTCATCATTAAAGTTACTAACAATTTTTATCATCTCAACAAATTGAGGTAACTAAGAAAATTTTAAATTAAAATGACCAAATTAATCTCAGACATATTTAGCATATTTAAAATGATTATATTAATATAAGATTTATTTACTTATTATTGATAAAATTAATCATATATTCGATAGACTTCCCTTTGATGCACACGGCTGAAACCTACCTAGATCCATCTTAACTATGAATTTATCAAGCGCTGAGAGGGATCAAATCTCTCGAGGTGCAAACATTTCCTCAATTTTTGCACTTTAAAAAGAGGTTTGCACCTTGAGAGATTTGATCCCTATCGGTGCTTGATAGATTCAGAGTTAAGATGGATCTAGGCTAGTTTATTTATATTATTATTATTGTTGTTGTTGTTGTTGTTTGATCCATAGATCAAAATTTGGCTCAAAAATGAAAGTGCCAATAATCTTGTGAAACTAATGTAAATTCATGGTGTTCATCATTCTGATTCCAATGAAACTTGAATCACCTCAATCCGATATCGTATGAAAAAGTTATGATGTTCTGAAGTTTTTAACCAATAAAAAAAACATTGTAGGCAGATTGATTGGGTTGTTGACTGGCCATTTCGTATTGTTGATGTCATGATGACATCAACATGCCTACTAGGTACAGTTTACCAATCACATATCACTAAGTGTCGGGTTCATACAGGTCCAAATGGTTATGTTTGATTCGTTGAAGATGATTTGATGGCCCAATGGGAAGTTGCCACGTGGCCCAACAGGAAGCCGCCACGAGGCGCCTCCACATTGGTTAAATTTTTTATTATGGATCCTGAAGGCCTCAGCAGGGATCGATCGAGTGACCTACTACACACAAAATATGAGCCTTACCGACTCGCCTATGGGTTGGTTCTTAACCCATATGTATATCGCATGTATTTAAGGTTGATATGTATGGCATGTTTGGGAGACGGGTTGGGCGGTGAGCCCTGACCCCCAGTCATGTGCATATCCATAGAACCCTAGCATGGTCATAGTAGAGGAGTGGGAAATAACCCCTGGTCACACTTGCATCAACAATACCAAGTGAAAATTGGAGAGGAGCGTAGAGGAGAGGGCTAGGCACTTAGCCTAGCCCCTAGTCATAAGGTAGGCCCATAGGACCATGGCGCAGAGTTAAGGGATTGGTGGAGAGGGAGGGGTTGTAGGTCCTAGCCTCAGGTTGATGCACCAATCATATGACCCTACGTGGAACTGGAATGGTGCTGTCGGAGTGGGGCGGGGATTCAACACCAACCCCTCATGCTATGGCGAATCATGGGATCGAAGTGGAGTTGAGTCTAACGAGGGTGAAATTTAAGGTCTAGCCCCCAGTCACATGGCAGGCACAAAAATTAAGGTGAAGAGTTCGGAGCTTATCTGGCGAGGGTAGGTAGTTAGCCCAAACCCCTGGCCACATCAACCTCCACGTAAACCACCTGCCCGACGGGAAAGGTTCCAAGGTCGGCGGTGGTGGACCGTTGGCCTCAGCCCTCAGCCTTATGGTGCCCGTGTGACCTCGTTTTTGTGCTTAAGAGGCTATTGGGAAATTAAACCAAGTGACAAAATGCACCTATTTCGGGTGAAATTATCGCCTCCTGAAATTTTTAAAGGGCAGAATTATCGCTCAGTTTGTAGGTTCAGCCAATTTGGAGGAAGAGTAGCAAGAGAATCTTTGGAGAGCCATAAATTGATTCATTTTTGGTCTTTTTGAGCCCAAGAAGAGCTCAGATAGGGGTTTTTTGGAATTATAAATCCAATGGAAGGATATTTTAACTGATTGGAGCACTTATAGAAGGAATTTTTGCAAGTTTGAGTCTTTTGGTACCATAAAAAATTAGTGGTTTAGAGTAGTTTTGAGGACATTTTGAGCATGGAGAAGACCTTGTAGGGTTTTTCCAGCCTTCATATGTTATTTGCAGCAACTATGACTTTTATGGTGCAACTTTTATTTATCTTTTCTCATTATGTGTTTTGAGGAAATATTTTTTTAGTACTTCAATGTGTAGTTGTTATACATGTATGCTCATTTTTCAAATGGAGTACAGGGTCTTGATGTGAGAGCACTTTTCAGGTTGAATGTTTCATGAATGACTGTAGGTGGTCATACTTTTTAGAGTGAGAATTATTTGCAAGAGAATTCTTCCTTGAAGGAGAAACAAGCCAGTCATTTTGTCAACACTTTTCATCTACTCTTTTATTATTGAAATTTATAGAGCAATCTACTTGTGTTAGCAAGCCCGGAGATGTAGCCCAAGAGGGGTGAACTCCGTCATCAAATTATGTTTTTTCTCCCTTCACGTTTTCCTTTATGAGTTACATGTGGATATAATGTTTCTTGTTTAAAATTAATATGAAAAATAACTCATTATCCTTAAAGAGATCATAAAACATGTTTATAATAAGACCCATTTTTACTTGCAAAGTGTAAGATGGTCAATTTTTAGGAAGGAAAAGTTCTCCTCCATTTTCATATCATTGTTATTGTTGTTGTTGTTGTCATTATTTTATATTTTCCTATTCAGAACTCTTGTTATTCATTCTAGCACATGTGCCCCCAACACTGCACGTTTCTCCCTTTTGTAACATATTTTCCTAATGTGCTCTCGTGTGTTCAGAAATTTCTCCCACTTATCAACGAAACTCTTATGCACCAATACACCTAATCGAGGCGTTCAAAAACAATGTTAACGACACATGTTACTCTTTGTATATGATCAACTCTGCCTTTAGGTTATCTTCCACTTCAATAAAATCTACGCGCTAGAGGAATCAGAGAGTAACTCTAAGCATCAAATGCCAAAGAGTCTTCTTTCGTAGGGTGCTCAACTTGATCTAACCTACTAATATTTGTTGTTTGACTGTGTTAGCACTATAAATTTTAATAGTCTGACCGCCATTGTACCACTGTTTTCAAATTTTTCTTATGTCCTAACCTATGTCGAAGTTTGAGTCATTTCTAATAAAAGTCAAAAAATATTTGAAATTCGGTTCCATTGCAACACAAAGATAAAGGTAGATATTTCTCTAAAACTACATGAGCTGCAAGGAGCTGAAATTAATTGAAAAGAGGCATTTATCAGGTGAAAATATACTGCTCTTTGAATCTTGAAGGTTTGTTGAAACAAGAGGTATTACCCTGATGAAAGGTGTCTATTGGAGGATTTATTAAAAGGAGTCAACAACCCAAGTAAGGAAGATATTTTTTTACAGAAAATCTGGTTTTATCGACAAACCCAGCAAGTAGCTATTACCTAGAAAATTCGTGCAAGGAGCATTTTTCAGAGAAAATATCATTCTCCTTTGAAATTAATTAAATATATTCGATGTTATGAGATATTATTCTTTTTTAAAAGGGTAATTATTTCTAAACTAGAAATAATATTATAAAGGAGTGATTATATTGTTGGTGGAGCTAACCTATAGCTATTCATTAAGTTGAAGCAGAGATTATGGTCAATTATTAAATGATGCAGTGGAGTGTTATGAGTTATGGGGTGACTTGGCGCCCGTATTTGAATCATTTCAAATCATGTCATTACACCATACCGTGATTAAGGGCGTAGATTCAGAGATTTACACTCACTAGTCTTATGACCGAGGTTTTTTGTGGAGGTTACAGCTAAAGGAGTCACATCCTCCAGCAACCAATTTATCATTCTCAAGCAATAAATTAGGGTTGTGTGTAGGGTTCTGTATCTAGTTTGAACAACTGTGCATACAGGAGAGGCACACACATTTTGGTTTAATCAAAAAACGTAGCTATCTACAGGATTTCTGATAATAGATTCCTTTTGCAGAAAATATAGTTTTATCAGCAAACCTAAAGGCAACTATTATTTCTTGAGTTTTTGTATTAAAGAAGCATAGGAAATCTGGCTTCGAAATCCAAAGGAGGTCACTGATGAAGAATATGCCAAATTCTACCATTCTTTGGCAAAGGATTTTAAGTGAGGAAAAAGGGAAAGATAGTTGATTTAGGTTGCAGTGATGATGTAACATGTAGTTCAAATGCAGTTTCTAGCCCTTCTATGGGAAAACCAGCGGATGAAGTGGAGGTACTATCCAAGGATAGGTACCAGACTGCAAAGAAGAAGAGAAGCTACAACAGGGAATACCTAAAGGGTTTTTTATGTGTCCTTTAATCTCATGTTTCGGTTTTAAATTTTGAAGACAATGCTGCTAGCAATATTTTACTATCATGCTTAGTTTTGTTGTAGAGATTGAGCCTCATAGTTTACGTTGTCGAGAGATTTTTGGTCATTTCCAGGAAAATAGCCACATTTTTAATAGATAGCTAGTTTTCCCATAAATTTGAATGCAATTGAGAAAGAAATATATTTTCAACAGGTAGCTATTTTCCCAGAAATCAAAAGAATAAAAATTGGAGTTGAAGCACCAATTGCCTGAGCATTCTTTAAAGGTAAGAGTTTGATCAAGCTGATGAAATGCTTATTCCAAGTGGTAGGTTTTACCCCCCTGATTTTGAGCATGTAGGTGTCAAACAGTTCCATATTTCTTGCAGCAGGTGAAGACTGCTAGGGCAGGTGGCAGAAATAAGCTTATGTGGCAGTCAAACAGTTTCATGCTTCAGATTTCGAAGCCTCGAATCTTCAGCAGTTCGAAATTTATGCAAAAGTTTTATTTGTTTACTATTTTTAGTTTGTTTTATTTAATTTCATTCCTAAATTTTAGCAACTGTTTGTTTTGTGCAACTCTATTTAAGAGATGAGTTTTATGTAATAAAATCATGGGAGATGGTTGGTGGCACAAGGCCGAGTGCCCTGGCCCTATTGCTGATCCTCATGCCATTCCTGAAGTTGTATATTGTTGAACACATAATACATTCCATATTACGATCTTGAGGATTCACAAATCGTATGGTGTGTGTATTTTTTTTTCTCCTGTTTTTTCATATCTCATATCTTTCTTTTCAAATCTGTCATAAGAATTCTACTTCCTGTTCTTGTTATTCTAATGATGAAGCTTCAAGGCATATTGAATTGTTTCTGTAAGTCTTGTTTCAATCATTTCTGATTTAATATGTTTTTTTTATTATTCATGAGCATTCCTTGGGGTCGAATTAAATCCTATCTCATGTTTCTATAAGTCTTTTGATCTAGCAGACATATTGATCTTATTTTATAATTCTTCACCCATCAAGCTATCCTAGTTAAAGATGTCATGTTAGTCAGAAGCATTCCTTGAAATAGGATTCTTAAAATGTAGAATGAGATTCTTGTAAGTCCTTCTTAAAATCTTTCTTTCATTAGACATACAAGTCTGGAATTTGTGTCATCCTTTCCTCCCAACAGTGGATTTTTGTCCTATAGACACATTGTCTTTCTCCCATTCTTCTAATCATTGAACTACAAACTTTGATACCAAACCATATCAACGAGTGCCCTCATATGTGTAAGAGACTTTTATATGTTCAATGTTCCTTTCAGAGTGCTTGAGATCCAACCACTTTCTAAAATCCCAATAAAATCATAATAAATTGCTCCAGAGCTTAGAAGTACTTGAAGCAGTCCAAGTGTTGATTCTAGCGCTAACAGACTGAATATAGACTTATGCTCCTAATATATCCCTTCCCTCCAATATTTACTCCTTGGAAGGTATCATACTTTAGTCCTAATATGTTGCGCTACTTGAGTTATATGCGCACATCTCCTGGTAGAAACTTTATGGAGTTGGTTCTACCAATTTTCCAACCCTTCTTCAGAATCCAAAGTACACAAAACAATGTTGCACCAACTGAGTACACCATTTTCATTCAAATTGACATAATCCTCATTCCGTGTAGTGATCTTGTAGATCTTTTCCAATTTAGCTCCATCTGTCGCTAGGCTTGCAAAAGCTCCAAGTATCTATCTCCTTCACTCGGATCTAACGACGTAATCACTCAAACATCCCCTGATTCAAAAATCATCTACCTTTTCTTTGAATTAATGATCATGTGATTGTCAAAGGCCTATTCAATCCTTAACAGATCTGGATAGGGGTCAGTATCATCAACAATTTCAATAAATTTTAAGTCTACCATACTCATAACCCCATCAATACCTACCTCCACATTTGACAATATACAAATGGGAAAAATTCTATATTAATTTTTGAATCTGACTTGGATAGGGAACCAAGTTAACTTGGGTCTCCCCATCATCTCCCAAGTCTTCTTAAGTATAATATTAACATAAGATCCCAAGTCAAGAATAATATTATCCATGTCATAAGCTCCTATATACAAATAAACCCTAAACTCTCGGATGGTTCTCTTCTTTCACATGACCTTATTGATTGTGTGACTTGGTATCTACATTTTTATGACGCCTAGTACCTTGGTGCACTCGTCAATGATCCTATGAAGATTATATAGGGATCCATAATCCTACATCAATTCCAAAAAAAAAAATCAAAAATGATTCAATTGATCTGTCTCCCACTTCAAAACCCCTTGCAAAATTTTTATCATAGATCTGGGGCATATCATATACTAGACTACCTTCCAAGTCATCCCACTATGTTGCAACCATTTCTTTAGGTGTCTCATTATAACTACTCTTTTCCTTCTAGGGCCAAACTTAGGTGTTGTGTCAGGAGCTTTATGTACCCACAATTGGTTAGTATTGGTATGCTTGGAAGCATCCACCCCAATCCTAGTCTCCATGTGTCACAACATTTACATGTGATTGATTTTGGCATAGTTATGAATTAAATTTATGTGGGTTCTCCCCCTTCTTCTCCTGGATATTCACTAACAATTGAGGGTAGACCTTTATTACATGATATAAATATCGACAATATGTGTAGGTGGAATAGGGATTAGGAAATTCTCTAGCGAGATTTCTAGGTTTCCCACATTTGTAATAGATGATCAGTCCTATTCCTCATCCAAAATTTCCTCTTCCTCATCCAAGTCCTAAAAATCCTCTAGGTCCTCTACCCATCATACCCTAACCTTTTCCTTGTTTGATTATATATTCCTGGCTAATTATAATTTTGTTTCATGCCATCTTGGCCCTTTTGCACTCTATAACAATCCATGATGTGATCTTGCATCAGTTCTAAATATCTTCACTGATGAATGTCATGACCAACAAACTTGCAAGATTCACAAGAGAATTTTCTTGTTGTAGTCTCATATTTTTGCATAAATGAAAAATTCAATGGTGTATGACCCCAGACTATATATATCTTGCACCATAATCCTCTTCATTGCACCATTGGATTAGCCACACCAGTCACAATATACTAGGTCAGTGACAGGAATTAATTTATGTGGTTTCCTTCCTTTCAATAGATTGTGCACCATACTTCAAAACAATTTTATTTCCCTTTCGCCAAATCCTATAACTTAATAGTGAGCACAACCATCTATGATTGAAGTTGAGTTATACCAAAACTCTCTCCTCCTCTACAATTGCTAAAGACACTTCTAATTTCAGTGCTATCTCCAAGGATTATAACTAAGTATAAGTGTTCTATTGAGTTAATGGAGCACAAATATGTGGCATTTTTCCCACAATAAATGTACCCCTTATGCTTCTCATCAGGAATTTCGAATGATAACTTTCCCAACAATACTTTAAATTGTTGATCATAATCCCAAATAGACCCATCCAGTTTCTGTTTGATATCCTTTATCTTTGTCATGGAATTGGATACAGACTTAGTTTTGTGGAACTCCTTCAACATATATTTCTTGATGTCCTGCAATGATCTTGGTTGTCCAGGTGAAACATTGTTCTTTTACTTCATGTACGAAGTTAAGGCACAATCTATAAGAGTAGTCTCCAACTGCATAATCTTGGCATTTTCATCACCGAAATTATTGGAAACCCATACTACCTCGCATAAAAATAAGTGTTGTTTGGGATATTTATTACCAGAACCATGAAAAACTAACATATTTAGAAATTCTGTCATTTTTATCTATCTACCAACTCTTGATGATAGTCCACTAGATACAACTACTATTTTTTGTGATCCACTTCCTCCCAATTTACTAATCTAAATTTGACTATTATTCTTACTTACTCCACTTCCTTTTCTAACTAAATAATGTAGAACACTACTTGGGGAAATTACCTTTGTATGAATAGGTTTGCACAAGGTCGCAGGTTTGACAAAGGGCATACCTTGAGCAGGATCCTCGGGATGCACACTCTCTGCTATTCTTGGCCTAGGTTGTGAAGGTTACCCTTCCTTCATTTCTATGCATGGTATGTCAATGCATGCTCGATACAGACTTCTCTGATCTCCATTTCTCCTCCTTCTCTTATAACCTCAAGCTATCTCCTTTGTTGGGCTTCGATTAACTACAGGCACTGATGCAAACCTCTCTCCTCTATCACTGCCACCTCAAAACCTTCTACCACTATGAAAAACACTACCTTCAAACTCCATCATATTTCTCCTTCCACACACTATTCAAAAAATTCCCATGGCATACACTTTCTACGATCTTGTTTAGGTATCTTTCACATCTCCTTTGTCCTATACGTTCTTCTACCCATGCATCCCACCCATATTCTCTCATATTACTCCCTGACCATCCCCAAGATTTCCCTCAACATAGGAGAGGTTTAGCTACTCATGGTTTCAAATTTCATATTCAACACACCTTTATTAGATAACATATTTACAAAGGTTGACAATGCTCGAATAAATTGTCCATGTGGGCCCCCCAAAAAATTTTGTCCAACTGTAGCATATGACAAAATAGATTTGATGGAAAACTATGTAATATATCCTAAAATCGCACTCTCAAAATAGAAGTCAAAAACTTGGGTAATTTTTTTTTCAACAAACTAGAGCCTTCAAAATCACTCAAGAGTCCAACTTCTAGGTTCAACCAATTTCTAATGTCTATTCTAGTCATTGAACTTTTTAATTCATTCTGCAAGAAACTCTAGAAAATCAACAAAGAAAATTTCATAGACTTCATAAAAAATATCATTGCATCCATATATTAATGATAATCGGCCTATTCCCAATTTCACCAGCAACAAACTCATCTAGATTATTTTCAAGCCACCCACCAATGTCTTCCTTTGTAAGATTCCACACCCCTTTTGATCACAAACCCCCGACCTGACAACAAAACCATTTGTTGGCACCCTTTAGTTTCCGGCCTAGGTTATTTCATGTGATGCAACCACCAAAAACCCCACTGGGTACCAAACCTTTTAGCAACTCTTGCGAAACAAGCAAGGTCTCACCCAAGGTACTTATGGGGGCCTACGAGAACCAATTTTATACATTTGTAAGGGAAATGGGAATATCATCTGGGTTATCATTTTACCATGCCAATACTCCCATTTACATACAGACCCCACTTACAAATACTTGAATCAAATGTGAAACATTATAAAAAACAAGAATATTAAAAGAAAGGGGTGCATTGATTACTCTTGGCAAGAAAATTCACCTATTAAAACATTAATATCACATATAAACACAATTCATAATAAAATCATCAAGCAAACATGGGATTATGGACATGCATAACTCCAACCATTATTATCATTACCAAAAGAGTGATATATACATTACATATAACCTCACCACATTATTCCCCTCGTCTCACCAACCTAGTTTCAACATTACAAAGTTACAATCATCATCCCAATATCCACCCGACTAACTAGCTAACCAACCCTAATCTTGTCGTCTCTTGCTAATTTACACATAATTACATAAACTAAATACCATGGGAAATACCCAGGTATGCCATTACCATTGGAATTACTATGCATATATAGGTTATAGTTGCTAAACTGGACTAAATAAAAAACACGAGTATTCTATTTTGCACCATTCTTCGCCTCATTTTTATCTCCCTGCACTAAATTTTGCACCCATTGCTCACCAACTCTCTTGTACTCAATCCAATTCTACTCTGAGTAAGTTATCATAGTTGAATTAAGTTTATTTTTATGAATTGTATATCGTAGAGCTTATGTTGGTTTTTGCATGTGGGCATTGAAAGATATCAAATCAATAGAATGTCCAAAGCACACAAGGGAAAGAGGAAAAAATCAACATCACAGATACCATGATGCTTTATCCGCCTATCAGTGAAATATTATATGGATATATTGGAGCTTTTGATGGAAGAAACATGCTTCCATACTGGGGAAAAAAATTATCATACCTATGCCAACTCCAAATTTTACGAACAAAATGATGACTACACAATGATGCACAACATTAGAAATTATGAGATTTATCAAATCAACAACATGTAACTTGTCATGTCCTATAACGATATGACTATATTGGCAGTAGTGTAGACCAATTTGAAGCAAGAGGCCATTATCAATAGCAAAGGTGAAATTGTAGCCTCTTTGAATCCTAACGCTTTCCATGAAATGTATCATCTCTATCTAGTCGAGTTCGAGATAAATAAGAAATTTCTTGACAATTTCTTTGCAACCCATCCCAAATTTATCTAGATCATAAAGGGTTCATGGTGGGCTACTGATTCACTCAAATAATGTGCTAACAAACAATACCCTACACAACGCTTGCAGGATCCATTTGGCCACCTTACAATTATGATCAACAAACTCTATGGTGAGTCTAATGCTTCGCACTTCAAGATCGAGTGGCTACCCTTGGCAATGAAAATAGTCTTTAAAGGATGTATATTCAGTTGGTCAAGTATTTTATCTAGCAAATTTGTTGAAAGCTATTTCGAAAGTGATGGACATCTTGGAAAATGAAAGTGCCTCATTTTATATGTCAGCCTATTTGATAGATGCTTTATGCATCACAAACGAATTTTTGGGAATGAATTGGAAATGGACTCCAACACTCACCTTGTTCATATTTGTTGTCAATAGTTGTGAGAAGATCAATACCTTAAGTTATTTTAGGAGATTTGTGATCAGTTTTTGGCCCAAACCCACCAGATCCTCTTTGGTTTCTCAACACCCAAGATATCCCCTAGTATTGTGGCGATCCCAAAAATACCATTGTTGCAAACCTTTGGTAATGTTAATGGACATGGAGAAAATGTGAATTTTGGTGGCTTGCTTCTTGGATCCTTGGAACTTAGAGTACCCTTCGTTTTCCATAATCACCACATTCGTTGATTTATCTCTTCAGTGAAATGGTAGTTAGGATATAAATTTGATGGGCACTTCTATTTATTAAGTAATTTTTTTATGATAGGTTTCTTTTTAAAACTACCTTTCACATGACATTTAATATTTAATTTTTCCCATCATTTAAATTTAAATAAAGTATTATATATGTTTTGTTATTTTTTTGTTTTAAATACAAAAGCAATT
The DNA here is from genome assembly GCA_034641835.2 of Pinus albicaulis. Lineage (NCBI taxonomy): Eukaryota > Viridiplantae > Streptophyta > Pinopsida > Pinales > Pinaceae > Pinus > Pinus albicaulis. The sequence continues at coordinate 666,703,221 of CM076583.1, forward strand.
TTTTGTTAATAAAAATTTTGTGTGATGTCTAGAACTATTTTTGTTCCAGCTTGACCATAAAATATGGTTCAACCAAGTAACATCATAAATGTACATGTTTTATATTATTTTGAAAAGATTAAAATTTACATGATTGTGTACAATCACTATTTACGTAATTTAAAAGATTTTACAAATAATGTTGAATCATTCTTTTAAAAAATCAATTTGTTTGGTCAAACCAAGTTAACATATTCTAAAGAGGAAAATTTGATTTTAGCTTTCAACATGATGACTTGGAGTGGAGGAAGACTTTGTAAATAACAAAACAAGTTTGAACCCACTTTTAAATAGGAACTTGGGAGGATTCTAATATTTCAAGCAATAATAGTATATAAGTAATGCATTATGAAAAAAATTATAATCTTTTGATAAATAAGAAGGATGGAGCTCCCATCAGTACTATAACGCCCAAACACTTGAAATGCCCAAACATAGTTGCATTCATATTAAAGTATGAATGGGCTTAACACATCATAACATTGGTAACAATACAACTAAAGTTCCATATGTTCTAGTTAAACTAATAAATAAATCCTTTTATAAAATCGTAGATCTATGGTGAGTGTTTTAACACTAAAGAAATTACATAAAAACTCTTAAAATCAAATAGAAAATAGCTATTTCACCCATACAAATAAGAAAAATCAGCCTTATAATTTCTACTAAACAACTAAAAATCCCTTGAATTTGATTATTCTATCGATTATAAGTTATTGTTTTATATATCATACCAATAATCAATGGGTATGGGCATATAATAATCTTAACCTGAATTTTGACATTATTTCATTGTTAAATAAGAAAAATATTCATAAATATTTATAAAATTTAATTCTCAATAATAGTTATTCCTATAGGTTTATTGGTTTTTATATAGCTTGTTGGTTTATTGGTTTTTATTTTATTGTAAATAAATGTCTTTCAAATTAATCACATCATTAAAATTTGAACCACGTTTCCAACCAATTATTGTAGTTTATATAATTTTCTCGCGTAGAATTAATTTAGCATTTACTAACCGTTTGTGGATGGCGACTTCTGAAACGTTTGGTGGTGCCACTTCTGAAGTTGCAGTTGTTGCAATTTGCATCTTCCGATCTGCTTCTTTGAGTCGTCTTCCTTCTGACACAAACTCGGTGTCAGATGCAAATTTTCCTTCTTATTATTGATCCACGACTTTGATACCTCTGCACGGCGCCTTCTACCGGTAATTTTCAACAACCAGAAGCTTCTCGTAACAAAGTATCTATATAAATATTGATATGAGATCGAATTATTAGGCTATCATTTCTCACCTTTGCCGTATGGGAAATATGGACCTGCTCAATGTGAGTGCATAGAAGACATGGAAATCATATTTGAACAAGTTAGGTATAGAATAGAATTGGCTCATTGTTTTTTAATAAAGATTGATTTTGTAAAAAGACAAATCGATACATTGGTGTTCCATAAAAATAATTAATGGTGTGTTTTTCTTTTTCTTTTTTTAAATGGAACCTCTTATGTGAAATTTAAGAAGCATAAGAAGCATAAGGTATGAGTAGTTATTTATTTAAATGATAATAAGTGGGGTTTTTTCAAAAGTTTGGAGAAAGGAATAAATAATTAGGTAAAATGTAGAATACGTTAATTATTAATTTGATGTTGGTTAAGAAATGGGGAATTTGTCATTTACAAAGAGTTAAAAATATCCTTTATTTGTATAATTTTATGTAATTTTGCATTGAAAGAGGGAACATTCGATGACTTTACAAACAATTTTAGAAACATAAATTTAATATAATAAAGAGAATAAGGTATATTAACTTTAGTTTAAAACAAATTTTCGAAGTTAAGAGAATTAGTAATTGGTATTCACTATCCATTTTTAAAATATCTCAAAAATTTACAAGAGTTGGTCTCAAAAGAGGCATCGAATAAAAACCTAACTGAATATCATGTGTCTTCACCTCTATTTCCCCATGTTCCTAGTGTGGAAGGAAGGGGAAGAGATCATATGACTAAAATATAGCATTTTTCCTTACATTCCCCGTTGAATCTAACCTTACTGAAGACACTAAGTCAATATAGATGGAAACATGCACTTCCTTGACACCTTTTTCCTAAAGCATAAGATCATAGGAAGAAGGGGTGTGATTCATAGTGATATTGGCTACTATGCTATGGGGTCACCAAAACATATATCGACCAGACCCTCCCCTTCTAAATTTGACCTTGGGAAGTATTTTATACCATCTAAGAAATCTCCCTCAATACATTAGACTATAGAGAGTTCACCCCTAATATAAGTAAATAGACCATATCAAGTTTTTGACCCTTGTCCAATAATTACATTGAAACTTGAGGGCCTAGGTTTCCTACATCATCAATTTTAGTTGACTTTGGGACCTCCATAGGTCCCTTCCATTCATATAGATATAATATAAATTTGGCTACAAGAAAATAGACAACTTAGTTTCTACCACTTTGTGAGTCACAAAGGAAATGGGAAGGTATATTCTTACACTAGGAAGATTAATTAAAACATCCATTTTTGGATTAAGGAGGGGACAAAACCCTGCTAGGGAAAGAGGATCCCAAATTGCTTGATCAAGAAAAAGTGGATATGGTCCCATTGAGTTTAATTGTATTTTAACATGACATGTATTTTCACTTATTTCCCAACAATTTCTTCTTAGATGTTCTCTAAAGGCATTCCTAGAGTTATGAAAAAACATCATCAAAAAGGAATATGATATGATCCATAGATTGATAATTATCTTCATCATCCACCTCTAGGAACAATTTATTTAGTAGACCATCATTTGAACTCACTAGTATTGAAATATGTAACTAGTTTTGGTCTTCATAATGACATATGTAATCATGATTTTATGTATTTGGTGTAAAGGGAAAAATAAATTTATTATTGTTTTTCTTGAGGCATGGGTTTCATGCTTAAGGGAAATTTATTTATAGGTCAAGCACCCATTGAGTGCTTTTAGGGTTTTCCATTGAGTCTACAAGTTAATTGAGTCATTGTCATGTATGGAAGACCCTTTTGGGAATGTTTTTTTTTCTAAGTAAAAGTAATCTATTAACAGTGAAAAATTATGTACAACAGGCCATAGCCATAACATTGCCTAGAGTTGTGGCATGTTTAACAGGAAAAACCAGAGATGAACACTGCCCTACAGGAGGGAAACCAGTGTGAAATAGATAACTACAAAAAACCCACGCAGGGGAGTCATAGAGTTCAGAAATTGGATAACCAAGTTGGCAAAAAACTATGACCTGAAAATAGAGACAACAGAGAAAAACAGAGACAAGCCCAAAAGTAAGGGCAGAAACAGCACAAGAAAACCAGATAAGGGAAGTAGTGCTACTCATTAGGAGTTTCTTCTATGACCCTGCACCACCATTCATCCAGCATCCCATCCTTCGTGTAAAGGTTCGCAATTGATTTGACCACCTGCCTTGAGGTAGAAGGGAGCTGCTGCGCGCTCATTTGAACTTTGTCCTTCTTCTCATCGCTCGCTTGACCATCATCCTTCAACACTTCACACGTGTGCTCCAAGACTTCCTACGCCATAGAAAGCTCCTGCACGTCCTTGCGTTCCGAAGTCTGCGTAGCTGTGCTTTCCATCCCCCGCAAGCCCACATTCACAGTGGGAAGCGACCCAAGGTGCATATCCGAGGACAAAGTGGCAGTGTTTCTTTGCCCAGCAAAGTCAGAGTTGGGGGTAGCCTCACGTGGTTCTTCGCAGAAGGCAATAGTGATGGAGGAAGTAACTCAAGGACGATTGAGAGAACAGTCGAAGGAGAAATGCGCAGTGTGAGTCTAAGCAGGGATGGAAAGAGGGATGGGAGAATCAATGCGACGTCCAGAGCGGAGCCGACTTCCTCGCGGGGGACTGGTATGACTGTCAGAGTGAGTAGAAGACTCAGAGGAGGAGGAGGGAGAGCGTCGGAGTTGGCGACGAGTGGAGCCTCTGCGGCATCGCATCCGATGCCGAAGACGTGGCATGATTTCCGGCGCGGGGGAGGAACCAGGATGCAAAGGAGTGGCCAATCTTACAGAGGATTGAGGAGCATGAGAATGCAGGGAGAAGGTGGCAAGAAAACAGACACCTGCGAGCGAAAGATGAAGATTTTCTCCAAGGTCAAGGCAACAATTGAGCCTGCACCTCTTACCAGAGGATGTGCGCAAGCTGGAGAGGCCTGCATCCGAGGAGCATCTCTGAGCAATAGGCACAGGAGAATTCTTCAAGCCAGAGCATCTCTCCATTGTATGAATCCAAATGACAATGCAACGGTACACCAGCAATAAACCAGCAGTAAATTGAGTTGAAGGACGAGCCATCCCGCAATGAGCAGGATCATATCGGAGATCGAAACGGAGGTTGAGACGAGCGCCAGGCATTAATACCATTAAACTCCAAGCAGTCATGTTTAAGTGAGCTATGACAGTTTCCTCGCGGTTGGGCATGTGGCTTACCGTCCTGCCGCACCCCCATCCCGTCATATTAATCTCTTGCATTGCTTTTAGCATCAGGAACCCTTTTGGGAATATTACATCTTTTGTAAAGAAAATTATTTGGTCATAAAGATCCTCCAAGAGACCTTGTCAACAAATCTGACAATTCAACCTACATGAAATATCAAGTCAACCTCATGGAGGTAATTTCTACCCCTAGAAAGCATATAAATAAGAAGGAATTCAACCTCATTGGACACAACAAGAAAATTTGATATTGTCAAGAAAGAATATGGAAAATGACGAAAAATAAGAAGAAGAGAAAGATCGAAGTTTTGGACATCTCTCTCTCTCTCTCTCTCTCTCTCTCTCTCTCTCTCGCGTTAGGGTTTCTACAGTTACTATGCAAGACGAAATTCTGAAGCCGCATTGAAGTTGTGAAGTTGCATCGAAGTTGTGAAGCTACAAGGTCGAAGTTGTGAAGTTGCAAGGTTGAAGCTGCGAAGTTGCAAGGACGAAGCTGTGAAGTTGCTTCTAGGTCGAAGTTGTGAAGCCGCTAGGTTGAAGTTGTTGAAGTTGCATCAAGGTTGAAGTTGCAAAAATTGTTGTTGGAGTCGAAGTTATTGGAAGGTCGAAGTTTGTCGTTGGAAGTTGTGTAAGAAAATCTCATCAATAAGGAAGGTTGATTTGGTCTTGGAGGGGTCTTGGTCAAGTGTTATAGGTCTTGCAATTCATCAATTTAAGTTCTATAAGAAGAGAAGAGTTCTTGTGGGTTTTCCTCTCAAGAGGAGAGGTTTCGGCCCTGGAAGGTAGCCTATATCTTGTGTCTTCTTGTCTCATTGTTATTTATTTTTTGGTATTTATTTGATGATAAGAACACAATAATAATCAAGTCGAAGAAGAAGCTAATCAAGATGAATAATATGATATCGCAAGCAGTTATCAATTTAAGATAAATCACCTAATCTAGCTGCCCTAGATTTCTCAAGAACTTGAACAAGCATCCTTAGAGTTGAAAATATGACATGTGAAGGAGAATACTTACTAACAACTTTAAAATATTTGGAGTCTCTATTGACCTATAACACTTTTTTACCTTTGAGATGTTCTCGTTTTCTTAGGAACTATGCCAAGGAATCTCATACTGACTATAGGCCTCAAGCTCGCTCTTGGGCTAGAGGAGGTAGCCCTCAATCATTAATTATAACAGATTCCCCACTATCACTAAGTAGTAGCTTGAAAATTTTTAGTGTAGAAATGCATGTAGAAATTATGGTGTATAATTTTTACTGCTCATGAAATTTTAATATTAATCAATAGGAACAATCCTACTCTACTGCTCTGCGGAATTCAATTCATAATTTAAAACATCAATCACAAACATGCAATAGAAAATAACACACATGCACCTAGTATTTTTCCAGGGGAAAGTAATATGCTAGAAACCCCTTTTCCTACTTGCATTAATCTGATGAATATAGATGTATTACAATTGCAAACTCAATTTGAGCTCAAACTACAAGTGAATAACCTATCTCTTTTCTCATTGAGAAGCTATGTCCCGGACTTAGTCAAATTTTTCCTCTACTTGAGCCCCTATTTCCTTACACAATTCCTCAGGAAATTAGGCCCATATTATTTAGGAATTTCCTCCAAAATGATTACACAATTCCCAAGGTTTATCATCAGTGCATGCAACACTTATACACTCAAGACTATTCTAAAATTGATGTTATGTTGCCTTCAAATATCCACCACAACTGGGGAACTCGAATTTGCTGCATGCACTAGCTATTTTGGTTTGATTGATCATTTAACTGGATGATCATTGAGTAAGATTGAAGTTTAACTAAAAAGAAACTTGGAAATAAGCTGAACTTGTTTATATAAATTAGCAATCACACATGCTCAAGTGAACTCTAACTCCTCTAACTCGAAGTTACTAAGTTAATTGAGTGAAAAGAGCCATATCACACAATTTAACTGCATTCAAGTTGTCTGTTGATGTGGAAATTCAATTTTTCTCAATTTGACCAAGGCAAAGTCAAATTGAGACTTTCTTGCTGTATTTTTCAACACTCCCTCTCAGCAAGAAAGAGATTATCAATCACCCCTATCATGCACCTATGGAACTTAAACTTCCCTCTTGACAGAACCTTTTTCAAAATGCCAGCATCTTGTTCCTTTGCAAGAATGTATTGTAACAACATTATTTGTCTCTATGCATAGTCCCATAAATAGTGATACTAAATATATACATGCTTGGATCGATTGTGAAATAAAATATTCTCAAATATCATGATGCAACTATGATTATCACAATAGATCATAGTTGGATCCATCATCTAACCAAACAATCCCACATGTATCTTTCTCATCCATATCGTCATACATGTTTCTTGACTTGCATCCATGTATTCTAGGTCTGCCAAGCTGATCACCACAGATCTTTGCTTCCCACTATACCAGGAAACAACTCCAGACCCAACACTAAAAATTCCACCTGATGTACTCTTTTTTTCTAATAGCCTCCCCACCCAATCTGCATCTATGAAGCCACGCATGTTAACTCCCTATGTCCATTTTTACCATAGTACAAATTGGGTAGTGCCTCTGAGGTACCGTAGAACATGCTTAGTTTCCTTCCAAAATAATTTGGTTGTCCTAACCATACCTTGGCTCAATTGGTTTAATGGATAGCACATATTTGGTCGTGTGTTCACAAGATACATTAGTGAACCCACTAGATGTCAATAAATGGTAGCATCCACCTCTTCACCTGAAGTGGCATCCTCCTTCCTCCATTTTGTCACTATAAGTGTCTCCATGGGTTTCCAACTCTCCATGTCGAATCTCTGCAGTATCTCATTTGCATACTTTCCTTGAGATACAAACAATTCCCCATCACCTTGCCATACTTCTAACCCGAGGAAGTTGTGTGTGAGACCCATGTCCTTCATTTCAAATTCCCTTGCAAGGTCCTCATTGCAATATCTGATCAACTGCTCATCACATGTTAGAATCAAATCATCAACATATAAGACAATAATAATCAATTTACCTTCCGCCAAGATGTAAGATAGTTTTACCAGTGAGATAGTTTTTGATCTTGGTGTACCAAGCATGGGGTGATTTTTTGATACCATACAACGCTCGCTTGAGTCTACACACATGAGACTCCCGATCAAATGTCTCAAAACCTAATGGTTGCTCGATATACACCTTCTCCTCAATAACCCCATTGAGAAAAAAAAAAATTACATCCATCGGGTGGATCTTCCACCCCATTTGCACAACCAATACCAAAATTTATCTAATGGATGAATACCTTGCTACTGGAGCAAAGTTTTCCTCATAGTCAATTCCCTCAACTTGAAATAATCCTTTGGCCAAAACTATGGTTTTATACTTCTCTATGCCTTCATCTGCTGCATGCTTAATCTTGAAGGTCCATCTCGAACCCACAACTAATTTATCTAATGGTCCCGGGACCACTTCCCAAACACTTTTCTTTACAATGGATTCATACTCTTCCACCATTGCATCAACCCATACACATTTCTTTATTATTTTGCGAAATAGGATGGCTCAGTCTCTACAATATCATTCATTAGATCCATGTAGCTAGTGTACCGTTCAAGTGACCTCCTCTACCTTCACAAATTTGAAGGGGATCCCACATTCTCCATCGCATTCATCACAATTCTATCATCTTCCCTCGTTCCTTTTCCACCTTCTCTGGATGGTTCTGCCTAATTGGATGTCTCCACTCTCTGGTCCTGAATTTGTGACCACTCCACAACTTCCTGAGACTCCTCATTTGGAGCTAAAAGCTCCTCCTCTGGTGGGATTTGAAGCTCCATCTCAAGAGAGCACCACATTGTTTTCTCCCCATCAAACTTGACATCCCTTCGCACAATTTTCATTCTAAGGGAAGGTAAGTACACACGGTAGTTGTGAGGATTTTTTGTGTAACCCGCGAATACCCCTAACTTTGTTGTCAGCTCAAGCTTCTTCCTTGATTCTTTGGAGATATGGCAGTAAACAAAGTTTCCAAAAATCCGAAAGTGTGACACATTATCATTTCTCCCCGATAAAGCCTCCTCTGGTGTAATCATACCAAGAATACGATGATTAATCTAGTTCTACAAATAAATTTTTTTGTTTCATGCCTCTAGCCACAAATGCAGTGGTAGTCCTTGGTCATGCAACATAGCCCTTGTAGGTCCCACAATAATACGGTTCTTTCTCCAACCACCCCATTCTGTTATGGGTTGTGGGGTGCTATCAACTCCCATCGAATTCCTTCTTTATCACATAAATTATTGAGTTTATTTGAAACACACTCTCCTCCATTTTTACTCCTGAGAGACTTCACCTTCTTTTTTATTTCTTTCTCAACGAGTGCCTTGAATTCTCAACTTGGAGAATGTCTCATCCTTCTTCCGCATGAAGAATATCCAACATTTCCTTAATAAGTCACCAATAAAAATGACAAAATATCTATGTTTGGCAGTGAAGTCTGTTGAGAAAGGTCCACATACATCAGAGTGGATCCTTTCCAAGGTTGCATGTTCTTTGTTGTCCCGGTCGTGGAATGTGGATTTTGCATACTTCCCTAAGGTATATCATGCTTCTCAATTGATCCTTTAGGAAGGCCATTGGTTATTTGTTGCATAATATTCAAGGCGCCATGATACAAATTACCAAGTATTTTGTGCTAAATCTCACCGACATCGCAACCCTGCACTTTCTTTGCCTTACTGTTTAATACACCACAATATTCCACATCTACCTTATACAGGTTCTTCACATGAACCCCGATCTGCTTCACCTAGCCCATGGATATGTTTCTCAAGAATACTTTTCCTTTTCTTAAGATCACATCATAACCATGGTCTTCCAAAACTGTAACAGAGATGAGATTTTTTTTAGGCCTGGAAAAAACATGATATCCTTGTGTCGTAGAGGGGATTCTCACTCCTTATGAAAGGTGACTGTACCAATACCAGTTGCATTGCACCTTCCATCATCCTCCATCTCAATGTGCATCTAGAGATATTTCTCCTCCAGGTCACTTAAAAACTCTCTACACCCTGTCATGTGGAACAATGCACTTGAGTCCAAGTACCACATGCTCCCCATCACTATGTTTTCCATGCATGCGATAAGGGTGAAGTCAAGCTTGAACTTTGAAGCCAAAGCCTCACCTATTGCTTCTCCTAAGGTATTCTTGCTTGAATTTTTGTGTGGACACTTTGTGGCATAGTGCCCAAATTCAAGAAAATTGAAGCATTTAATTTTGGACAAATATTTTTTCTTTCCCCCTTAGCTGGATTCTGGTTTAGTTTGAGATTTCCTACCTTTTCCCTTCTTTCCCTTTCCAGCCAATGCGAATTTTTCTTTATCCTCTCCCTTGGATGAAATCCCATCTATTGTGTTCCGCCTTATTTCCTCTTATAGAAAATTGGACCATAAGCATTCCAAATTTGGTAATTTCTCCCTCTTGTTCACCAAGTCTTGGTAGCTATGCCAATTTTTGCGAAGGCCTAGAAGAGATAGGCTTACCAAGTCATGTTCTGCAAAATTTACACCAACCCCTCCAAGTTCATCACGTACTTGTGTGAACCTACTAAGATACTACATAATAGTGTTATTCTTCTGCATATTGATATTTCAAATTTTATCCTTGAGCGTGAGCTCCCTATGGTCACTACTATTCTCGAACAATGTTAGTGCTTTGAAAATTGTGAAAGTAGTTTCTTTTCCATGGAGACTTGAGACAATTTGATCTCGTACTCCCTCCAAAATTATTCTCCTCGTCTTGGTTACATCTCTCTTCCATTGAGCAAGGTTTTGGGCATTTTTTTATCCTAGTTTTGGAATGTCTATCTTGAAATATTCCAAAAATATGTTGTCATCCAACACTACCTCCATGTGATCCTTCCATGAAATGAATTTATAGTTTCCTTCCAAGACATACTCTAGTGTCATATCATTGAAGGTCATCTTCCCAATGTTGTAGAGATCCTGCTACACTAAACTGCAAATTTGATCCTCATGAGAACCAACTTCGAAATTCTTGTTCTAATGTGAATCATGCTCTGATACCTTGTAGAAATTATGGTGTATAATTTTTACTCCTCATGAAATTTTAATCTAAATCATAAGACACAACCCTACTTCAATGCTCTGCAAAATTCAATTCACAATTTAGAACATCAATCAGAAAAATGCAACAAAAACAACACACATGAACTTAGTATTTTTCCAAGGGAAAGAAATCTACTAAAACCCCTTTAACTTCTTACATTAATCTGATGAATAGAGGTGTATTACAATTTCTATCTTAATCTAAGCTCAACCTACAAGTGAGTAACCTATCTCTCTACTCACTGAGAAGCTCTAACCCAGACTTAGTCAAATTCTGCCTATGCTTGAGCCCCTATTTCTTTGCACAATTCCTGAGGAAATCAAGCCCCTATTATTTAGGAATTTCTTTTAAAATTATTGCGCAATTCCCAAGGTTGATCATCGGTTTGCATGCAACACTTGTACACTCTAGACTAGTGTACAATTGATTTTACACTACCTTGGAATCTCCACCAGAATTGGGGAACTCGAATTCTCTGCATGCACTAGATATTTTGGGTTGACTGATAAGTTGACTGGATGATCACTGAGTTAGACTAAAGTGCCACTGCATAATTGACCTTCCACTAGTTCCTCCAAAAGTTAGAACTAGTTTAAATAAAAACAACTTGAAATAACTCACCTTGATTGCTACAAGTTAGCAATCACACATGCTCAACCGAACTCTAACTCCTCTAACTCAAATTTATTGAGCTAACTGAGTTACAAGAGCCCTGTCACACAAGTTAGCAGAATCCAAGTTTTCTATTGATGTGGAAAATCTAATTTTCTCAATTTGACCGAGGCAAAGTCAAATTGAGACTTTCTTGTTGCATTTTTCAACAATGCACAGTTTAGAGTGGTAAAAAATAGAAAAAGGGTTGAAGATATAATGACAGTAGACTAGAAATATAGGTTGTAAACCTCCAAACCAAATGCATTTCCATCTGGCATGGAATCTCAAATAGTAGATAAAAATAGCTAATAGGTGGTAGACGAAAAATAATTAAATAAGAAAAATGAAACTTGGATCTAATAGTGTGTAAGGAAATCTCAGTCAAGATGAGGAAGAGTGATTTTTATGGGCATAAATAAATGAAACGAGAAAATGAAAAAATGAAAGTGTTGTTCATGGTAATGAATCTAGCATCTAAACACTTCTAAAAATAATTTGCAAGTATACATAATAGTTTCATCAAATCATTGAAGACATAGTTACAGTAGGGGAAGTAGTACCAAATTGTTATCTCATGTAAATATCCACTACCAATTACAATAATGATTGAAAAAAATAGGTGTGAAGTAAAAGAGAAGCTCAATACAATAAAATGAGAGAGAGACAGGGCTCCACACATGTGATATGTGTATCCAAGAAGTTCTTTGACTCCTATATTTACAAGATGGCCCCTCTGGCTCATTACAAAGCACATAGTCCTAGGTTGTGAAAAAGAATCTGCCCTCCCCTTCTCTTGTTTCCTTTTTCTTGAGCAAATTCCAAATTAAGGTCAAGAAATATGCAACTATTTTCTAAATATAGTCTTCAAGATAAGACTACTTGGCTCCAATGAAATGTAGTCGGCCTAATGAAAATTGATTTCCAAGTTATACAGAATGTGGTTGATCTATCCTCAAATGCCTCCATATGAGAAAATTCCAAGACTCCAAGGGCTAATAAATTCCTCAATGGAACATTTCCCTTGATTATTAGCTCACTTGATCATATACATAATGAACCTCCCTAAATTTCAAGTGCATTATTAGCTCACTTGATCATATACATAATGAACCTCCCTAAATTTCAAGTGCTAGTTGTTTTCTTCGTGCGATGATGTCCTCAATATAACCTCCAATCCTCATAATATAAGGATTTTATCCTAAAAACAAGGATAAAATATGTAGGAGATAAATGTATGACCATATCTTGATTTTTTAAGAAATATTATCTTGTATCAACTACAACAAAATTATTTCCATACAAAAAAAAATTGTATCTCCTCAATTAAAAATAAATCCATCCAACATAATTACGAAACTCCACTTTTCGAATTAAATCCAACTACCTTACTCCACTTTTCCAATTAAACCCACAGTAAAAACACATGAAAGTACCTTTAAATGCATGAGAAGTTCCTTATGATATAAGGAACAACTACAAGATTGAAGAGTTGTGCATTATTGAATTGTTTCTCCATTCCAATATAATTTATCCAACACATGATGGTTGAGCATACTTCTGCATTATGGCCTTATTATCTTGATTATTATTAGTTACCATTGTTTTCCATGATGAAGCATTAGGTTTTGCTACCATTCTTAAACAATAGAAAACAATAAATGATATGTATCACTATCAAACTTATATAAAATATGTAGACTCTATTCCTCCCTACTAAATGTCCTTAAAATATTTGGCTTAATCATGTACAAGAGCTCAAAGTGAGAAGACTGCCTTGGTTCATATAAATAGCACCATGAATAAAACATAAGCATCCTTTTGTAGTCTACATTAAGCAAGATTGAGCTAAAGTCTCTACTACTGATTGAAGTGTTCGTACCACATACTAACTCTAGCAGTGCTATCCATAAATTATGGAAATTATCTCTATTGTTCAAAAAGAGACCATGATTGATAGCGACGATATTATCTGACATTATAAACAATATCTAGCTTCAAGGAGATAGTGTTATTGAGCCTAGAGGCTCATTCTACAACCCAGTATGAGGGGATGTGTAAGTTTATTCGTAAGTTCCCCTTTAAAATAAAAATAAAAGTTAAAAATTATGTTCTAAATAAAAAATATTGTCAGATATAATTATATATAAATTACAATTAATTTGATTTTATAAATTTAATAATTAAAGTTTATTTATTAATAATAATTATGAATGAAACATTGTTAAAATATATATTTAGTAATTATAATTATTATTTAAAATATAGTTTTAAATTAATATGTATTTTTAAATTTTAATTATAATTATTATTTTAATTTCTAATGTTTAAATTAATAAATAATAAAATGCAATCAATAAACTCTTATCAATAATATTTATTTTAAAAATATAAAAATAATATGTTGAGTTTTTTTATAATATTCAATTTATTGTTAAATTTTAAAAACTTAAGAATTTTTATAATTAATATATATATATATCACCAAAGTTATGAGAGGTTCACTTAATTTGAATTTAATGTTTAATATTTACAACAATTCTTACCTATCTAAATTTAAATTTAATATCTTACCAAATAATATCTTACTAATTAGATAAAATGCCAACAAGACAAATAAAAAATCATATAATTAGCATGGGATATTGTTAGATGTGATCACGATGATGATGCCCTATTAAATTATTAAATTAGTGTGCTAGCTAATGACATACATATGTACTAAAGGTGTACATAATTAGATGATGTTAGTGAATTTGGATGTATATTTTAGATCATGTTTATCTTTGTTAGATAGTTATCATCATGATGTTTATTTTTATGAAATGATATATATTTATTATTGATTATATATTGGTGAACTTATATCAAAATTTTATATATGAAATTACATGCAAAAAGACTTACTATAAATAAAAAAATGCAAAAATATTTTTATAAATTATGAAGTTTAATATGGTTGAAACTATACTTGTAAAATTACCATAAATATTTTTCTATTGTATATATAGTTCATACATATCCATTCTAACTAAAAATAAAAATAAAAAAACAATTAAATATGAATATATGTTATTTTCCATTGCACTATTTACTCTTTTTTAATAGGCTTGTCTACTCTAAAAATTGTTATTATAAAAAAATTATGATCTCCAACCATAAGCATTCTATTGGCCCTAAAATTTTGGATGCAGAGCTTCCTATATTTGTTTTTTTTTCATTATTTCGTAAGTTGATTGCTATCATAATTTTTAAATTACTTCATTAATTATGCTTTTAGTCAACATTGGGGGCATAATTTAAATATTTCCAAAAGCATGATAAAAGTATGTAAACCAAAAAATAACTAAGTTGAAAACCAAATTATCACAAAATCCAAATTAAACTTATCACAAACTTAGAATTAAACAAATATGTTAAAATTTAGTTTTTAAATTATAAATTACACAATAGGAAATACTTATTTTTAAGTGTAAAAACGTTTCCATTCGAAGAAGAAAAAATCAAAAGGTGTAAAAGTGTTTGTGAATCTTACCAATCGTATAAAATGCCAACAAGATGAATAAAAGATAATATAATTAGTGAAATAAAGAAAACAAAAACATACAACAAAAGTATAAATGAAAAAATAACACAAGCACATATCACTCTCCATTGTTATCACCCTGATTATCTTCCTCGCTTGGCATGATAACATTGTTATTCTCAAAAATATGTTTCGATCTAGGGTTGTGACTTAATACAAATCACCAATATATATCTAACACATCTGGGTTAAAAAACACTTGGTTGCAGTGTTTGGGGAAAACATAAGGCTCCCTAGCTTCCTGCCACATTTTTCTAGAGTTTATGCATAACAGCCCACTATTGCACCCACTATTGCGTTCTTCATTTACATTATTCCAATCAAAGGTGTCCCACCACTTGCACCTAAAAATAACGTATTGGAACAAAGAGAAGTCCACTTCAATGATCTCTTCTATCTTTCCGACAAAATCTAACATCCCTTGTATTATGTTTTGATCGTAGTGGCTAGCATGACTAGATTGGTTGAACTTGACTTCCACTCCACAATCTTGTGTCATGCATCCATCATTAGCATCCTTCATGTGAAAATGATGTCCATATGTCCACATAGATGGGAACAAATGCACCTATATAAAAGTGAAAAAATCACAGTGTCATGTCCAATAAGTCGAACATAATTAAAATATAAATATAGATGTTATAATTAAAAGGTGCATTATGAAGTTAAAAACATACAGAAATATATTATTATTGAGTTACTGCACCCAATCCCTATGTTTAGCGCATCCTCTCCAACTCCTGGAAAATGACCAGATGCATTGTATTTCTCTCTGACTTGGTCAGCAACCTAATTGTTGGGCCATATCATTGGCACATTTTCTTTTAAACTATCAAGATAAGGCACACTTCTACCGATCAACCGTCTGAATTCCTTCCTATCACCATCCCATTTCCTCTTTTTATGTCTGTATAATGCAACCCACGGTTGTGTCTCTTATGAATTGTAAAGAATGAATTTTTTTATGGCTTTAATTTTATTTTTTCTGCTGATGAAATCAAATTGACATATATAATATGTATGATACCAAAATATACATTATGAAGTTTAGTGTGAATAGTTACTGGGTAGAAATTTAACAAATTATTAGTCACTTACTCTTTATCAAGTTCCTTTTTCCATTCGTTTGGAGAAGCTCCCCTTCTCTTTTTTCTTCATCCCTTTCGTCATCCCAAATCACTGCACCTAGTGTGTTGTCGATATGCTTGATGTACTTACTGGCATAATAAAAATACTCATACAATATTTACCCCTCTACCATAGACCCCTCAGGTTTTTCCCTTTTTTGAACAAAACCTTTCAATTTATTCGTGTACCTCTCTAAGAATAACATCCAACGACAAGCCCCCAGATGCGGGTGTCTAATCGTAGGATTGACCTGGCTGCTCCTTCGCCTCTCGGTTCAATTGGTCAGCCTCACTACTATGCGTTCGGCCCTCCACCCTCTGTCTTCTCTCCCGCTTAAGGCCTCCTAGCATTTTTCTGTCTGCAACTCCACCTGCACTCTCTCTCCTTCTGAGCATTCTAACGCCTTGATTTCATGACTCCATAGAATGAAATGTTGCCGAGGCAGAGGCTGCAGCTAGCCCTACCATCCTCCTCTCCCCTCCATGACGATTGCCCTGTTTAGCTCACCCTCAATGTTAATTCAACGGAGGCATTGGACCAGCAAAGAGTGTCAAGCCTCCTTTCTATGTGCATCCCTAAATCCCCCTCCAGCTCCTCTGGCTCGGGGTCTCGGAAAAGAATGCGTAATTCCACCATGATGCCTTCCTTCCTCCAATATCCCAAGAAATCTGTGGCTCTGCCCATAAAATCTGCGGCGAATTCCTCGGACAGCGACAGTGGTAGCAGTTCAGATGAGGACGACAACGCAGCAGCCTTGGGTGCACGCTCTGCCTCCACGCCAGAGCTGACTCCCCAGTTTTCCAAGCAGGATGATGACCTCTTAGAATAATATGGTTGCTTCATTGTGGAAGAGCCACCTCTAAATGATGTTCAGAATGACGAGCCATGGAAGGATTAGCACCACGGTGCCTATCTCTTTTGTCAGTCACGGCTCTATAGTTGTTTTTTTGCTTAATTATTCTCTGCATAGTATGTTTAAATTTTGGATGATTATGCCATGTGTTGGTTTCCCCGTCTAGGGTAGCACCCCTCCTGAGACTTGGTCTAATTTATGGGCTGGTTTCCCCAACAGGGCAGTCCCTTTTTTGTTTTTTTGAACATTTTTCCCACCGAAATTAGCTAGTACAGCAATTCTGGTGGGAATGTTTTGAAATGTACCTCTTTTGTACCATATAATAGAAATTAGACACATTTAGGAAAAAAAAAACATCCAACGACAGGAAACCACCCCAACTAATTCAACCTCATCTACGAGGTGAATTAGAAGATGAACCTACAATTCCATGAAATTCTTCAGCAGTTCCTTCTCAAGCATACAAATAATCTCAGTTATCTTTTGACGCCTCCATGGAATGCTAGCCATATGAATCTCCTTTGATGTGATCCAAGGTAAAAACACAGATAATTTAGATATGGAACATTGTAGGTCTTGGGGGAAGTCATGGTTCACATACTCATGCATGAGCAGAGGATAAAAAGTAAACACATACAAAAATTAATTGTATTTTATACCCTAGCATAAAAATAATAACAAATACTAAAATCATGTTTTGACATACTATTATTAGAATGTTCAAATGTTCATGTGATTTCAACCCCGACAAATGGTCTTCCACTGTACTAAAGTAGCGTTATAGTGAAGACCCATATAAATAAGGCAACGCACATCCATTATAACTTCCTTTGGAAAATAAATATAATCTTTTTTAAAATTTGTGGGACGTCACATTATTTGAAAGATGAAGAGGGACCAGCCTCTCCTCTAATTTCTTGTCCCGACCAATGTTTCTTTTCAGATTTTAAAGAAATAAGATCTCTCCTAACAACCAATATGTCACTTTGCTTCAATGATATGTTCCTCCATAAATAATATGAATGTTTTTTAAATATATGCATAGGATCTATTAAGTGGGAAATATTGTGATTCTCACAATATGGGAGCTCATAAAAGACATATTTACTTTTCATCCTAATGGGAAATTTCTAAACATAGGTGTCGAATAATCCTAGATCATCGAACATAGGTTCCCAATTTGAATCAAACATTTATGTAATCTCCTTCTCCTTCTCTCTCTCATATGCTCTAATCCATTCAGCTAGTGTCAATATTGCAAACCATTGGGTTCTCTTTGGTTTACCATTGAAAGCTGATGTTGCTCTTCTGTAAGGGTGTTCTTCTAGGAGAAATACCCTAGATCAG
This sequence comes from Pinus albicaulis, assembly GCA_034641835.2. Taxonomy (NCBI): domain Eukaryota; kingdom Viridiplantae; phylum Streptophyta; class Pinopsida; order Pinales; family Pinaceae; genus Pinus; species Pinus albicaulis. The sequence goes on from CM076583.1 coordinate 666,721,438, forward strand.
CTGTACACTGGCCTATGTATGTTGTTGGACCACCTAGCCTTCAAATAAGGTCCACAACATTTAACTCCATGATACCCTTTTGTTACATAACCTGTGAAATTATTTTATACAGGGCACGTTAGAAATCATGAAGATCAGAACAATTGTGGTGAATTAAATTAATATGTGAAATAATATTTTTACATATATAAACAAGTCAATAGACATGTAATTTACCAGATAAAACTCCTAAGACTATATAATCATGTGTGGTGTAAGAACATATGCCATAAAATATAAAACTTCTCTCTATTGTGATGGGTCTTGATACATTGCATACATGTATCCCTTCCCATAATTCCTTCAATTCATCGATGAATGGTTGTAAGTAGACATCCATATTCTTCACTTGTATTCTACCAGGGACTATGAGAGCCAACATAAGATTCCCATTCTTCATGGACAACCATGGGGGGATATTGTCATTTATCACTCCAACAGGCCAAAAATATAGTTAGTGTTTTAGATGGAATATGGTTTGACGCCATCCATGACTATGCTAAGTCGCAGACTTCATACTTCATCCTTGAATTTTTCGGAAATGTATCATCTATATGCTTCACGGCTATTGAATCTGTTGGGATTTGCATAACTCCCGACTCACTTTTGTGTCAAGCATGCCATCCCTGCAACATAGCTAATTATTTGCAATGAAAGAGCCTTTGAATCCTTGGGATTATAAGCATGTGCCTCAATATCTTATGAGAAGGACCATGTGATTTACCCTTTTTTTTATTTATCGTACCTGTCATGCCCACATTTCAGACATATCTCTTTGTTTGTATATTCTCCTATATACAAAATTCAATCATTCGGAAATGCATGATATGATATGTATTTAACACCCAACATTTTTAACAATTTTTTTTCCCCTAAGCAGCTATCAGGAAAAAAAGGGAGAGAAAGGGGGTAACAAAGAAATGAAAAAAAGAAGATCATGGATAATCAAATTGGAAGAGATACAAATTTATCAATTTCTATGCAATCCATGGACTAAATCCAATTTGATGAGATTTTTAATTCAAATCCTTTCACACCGGGAGCGCCTTATAAAGCTCTTTGACCCTAGAATTCTCAGTACGTTGCTTTTACGCGATCTATGTAAAAGAAATCCATATTTTTTGGTCAAAGGTATAGTTGTACTTACATTATCGATCCTAGTTCCCGCATAGGAAAGAAAGGTATAATATCTCGAGGAGCAAATGACCCTAATTGGCCACTGGATATTGCGAAATGTGACTATTTAGGAGCAAATGATCCTAATTGGCCACTGCATATTGCTAAAATAAAGAAATGTGACTATAATATTTATTGTTTCAATTGGATCAATTAGTTGGAAACGGTAATAGATGGAATGTTATCACTCAGAGGAACCTTATATTGGGAATAACATGTATTTCATGGGCAATGTAAATTTGCAATGTCAATATTAACGTTCATAAAATCGACCATTTTTAGTGTTGATTGTATGAAAATATTTATCAAAATATAAGGGACTTGATCATGGTAAATTACCTCAATATTGTTGAGAAACAGGCATTCAACATGCGAAAATTTTCTGTCAAGTTGAATAGTAAAATTTTTGTCCCCAGCTTGGTAGACTTTGATTGGTCGACAGGTCAAAAGAGAGGGGTGGTGGAAGCAGATTTCAGGCTTTCGAAAAAATGTATCAGTTATATGAGCATAATCACGTAGCTCATCATTCTATCATGCATATAAAAACATTGTATATTGTATATGTGGCAAATGTATCCCATAAGTAATCATCCATACCAACCTCTATTTGATTGTGCCCATTGCCAACTTGCGATGAAGAACTACTATTATTGTAATCATTCCTAATTTGTGAATTTGGACGTAGTGGGAATTGAATAAGTGTTTGATTCAACCATTCTTGGTATGATTCCTCTCTAATTTTTTCTCTTAATGCAGTCTTATCTCGATTTGACATTGTAGTGGGGTGCACTGGAATATGGTAGGTGGGTAGCTCATCATCACTAGAACCCTAATTTCAAAAAATATTGAACATCAACACATGAATGATATTAGTAAGCACAATGCAATTGGTTTGTTGAAATTACATTATACCAAACAATTATTACCATCATTGACCCATGATTGTGGCTAGAAGATGGCATGTTACAATGGTATCGGTAAAGAAACTGTCCATTTTCATCTACCAACTGCTTGCGATATGTTGCTCTTGATCAAAGCTTTTGACATTTTTGAACTGGCGGAATATTTTCTACATCTAAACTCGATTATGAATTAAGATCCTACAAATTTGGATACACTTTTATTCAAACTAACATGGTTAAAAAAAAATCTTTTAGATAATCGAAATATAAATAAAATTTGAACTTACTGGAGATGGAAAGGGAGAAATTCGTGAAGGAATTTTAGCAATATGGAACGAGCTGGAATTTGAATAATTGGCCATTTGATATTATGATATTTTATCCTGCATTTGAGAAAAATTAACAATAAATTTTTGTGTGCATACCTAAAATTAATTTTAAGAACCATACCACAATCTGAATTTCAATATAGTTTTCAAACCATTTTTTAAGAATAAGGCAACATTAAGTAGAAAATGTATACTATGAACTATTGTAACTGATGTGTATGTATTCTAAAGGATAAATTGAGATGAATATTCCATTTTATGTAAAAATAGAAATCCATATATTTTTTAAAGCATATCAATGCTCTTGTAAAACTAAACGCACTGATGCGTTTAAATAATAACCACACCGATGCGTTAAAATAATAATCGCGCCAGCTTCCGGGATTTCGAAAATAAAAATAAAATAAAAAAATATATCATATTTGTGCGTTAAAAAAAATAGTGCACCGAGAAGTTATCTTAATTGGTGTGCGTTACTTACTAAACACATCGATGATTTTTACTAAAAAATGCACCGATATTCAAAAAACAAAATCATGACTTTGTGTTTTTCAAATTTAAAATTGAGCAATAATTGAATTTTTGAAATCTGATTTCATAAAGTCTTTTAAATACTAAGAAGTTATTCACTATTTCATTATTTTTACCAAAATTTCAAGGGATAAATTTGCAAGAGAGACATATTGGGAGCACTGTGGAGCAACAAAATACTTTGGAACAACATAACTATTCATAAGATCAAAATTTGAAAGGTATGGTGATTCACTCAAAACCCTGCATAGTAAAAAATGTAATTTTACTGTTGATTTTACAAATAAAAAAAAATCACAATTTCTATTAGATTTAATTAAACTACAAGTCGATATAATTCAACCTATTCAAAGTTCCTTCTCTGCTCCAGTAGTATTGGTGCAGAAGAAGGATGGATCATGGCACATATGTCGGGATTATAGGGAGTTCAATAAGCTCACTATTAAAGATAAAATTACCGTTCCTATCATTGATGAATCATTGGATGAATTACATGGAGAAATTTACTTCACCAAGCTGGATCTTCGTTCTGGATATCATCAAATTAGAATGAAAACTGAAGACATTATAAAAATAGCATTAAGAACTTAGGAGGGTCATTATGAATTTTTGGTCATGCCTTTTGGGCTTACCAATGCACCTTCTACATTTTAAGGTTTGATGAATCCCATTTTCAAACCCTTCCTTATAAAATTTGTGTTAGTATTTTTTGATGGCATACCAATCTACAACAAGTCTTGGAAGGATCATGTTCAACATGTTGACAAGGTACTCAAACTATTGGAGAAGAAACAATTATATGCAAAAATATTTGAATGTTTCTTTGGAGTACAAGAGGTGGAATATTTGGGTCATATTGTATCTCATGAGGTTTTTAAGGTAGACCCTAACAAAATTAAAACCATTAAGGAATGGAAAATCCCCATAACCATAAAGCATTTGCGAGGATTTCTCGGGCTGAAAAGGTATTATTGAAAGTTTGTAAAGAATTATGGGATAATAGCATCACCTATAACAACATTACTAAAGAAATATGCATTTTCTTGGACTCATAAAGCAACTAAGGCCTTTGAACATCTTAAAGAAGCAATGTGCCAAGCACCAATCTTAGCTACGTCAGACTTCACAAAAACCTTTATTATGGAATGTGATGCCTCAGGAAATGGAATTGGTGTCATTTTAATGCAATAAGGAAGACCAAATTATTTTGAAATTCGTCAAATCAAAGGAAATTATTTACACAAACCTATTTATGAGAAGGAAATGTTGGCAATACTACATGCACTAATTCAATGGAAACCTTACCTAATGAGAAGACACTTCAAGGTAAAAATAGATCATGATAGTCTTAAATAATTTTTGGAACAAATATTGTCTTTAGAAGAGCAGTAAAAATGGGTCACCAAGATGTTGGGTTATGACTGTGAAATCATCTACAAAAAAGGGAAGAAAAATGTTGTTGCATATGCACTCTCAAGAAAGGATGAGGGTGTGGAAGCACTGCTTTGTGCCATTTCTATTATCCAACCGGATTGGAAAACCGAAGCAAGGGATGAATGGAAGAATGATGAATAAGTGTGGACAGACATTCAAAAGTTGCAACAAGATCCCAGTACATTTGATACATTTAGCTGGAAAAATTATGTATCGTGGTACAAAGATCACTTATATATTTGGAAGAATTCCCAACTCAAACAAAATATTCTTTTGGAATTGCACACCTCTCCCTTAGGAGGGAACTCGGGATGTTTAAAAACTTACCACAGGGTCAAGAAGGAATTTTTTTGGGATGGCCTTAAATTTGATATTCAAAATTTTGTGGCAGAACGTTTGATTTTCCAACAAAATAAAGTTGATACAATTAAGTCCTCGGGTCTGTTACAACCTTTATCCATTCCAAGTCAACATTGGGAGGAGGTTTCAATGGATTTTATCACAGGTTTGCCCAAGTCCTAAGGAAAAAATGTCATCATGGTGATAGTGGATAGACTTACCAAGTATGCACACTTTTGTGCATTATCTCATCCATATAAAGGCAACACAGTTCCTACTAAATTTATGGAAACAATTCAAAATCTACATTGAAACCCAAAGATTATTGTAAGCGACAGAGATCCCATTTTTACTGTAAATTTTTGGACGGAATTATTTACTTTTCTGGGTACTCAATTAGCTCATAGCTCATCTTATCATCCTCAATCTGATGGGCAAATTGAGATAGTCAATAAATGTCTGGAAGGATATATTCGTTGATTTGTATCTGATAAACAAACATAATGGGTCAAGTGATTACCTATGTTTTAATGGTGGTATAACACTTCCTTCCATACTGCAACAAAAATGACCCCATTTATGGAACTTTATGGATATCATCCACCTTCAATCACATCATCTCTAAGAGAAAATTCTAAGGTTAAAGCAGTGTAATATCATATCGATCATCAACAAAAAGTTCTCCAACTCTTAAAGGATAACCTCACTTTAGCATAGAATTGAATGAAACAACAAGATGATCAGCATCGCAACAAAATAATTTTTGATGTAGGCGACTGGGTATTTTTACGGCTACAACCATTAAAAAAATGTCCCTCAAGCAACATAATAAGGATAATAAATTATCACCAAAGTATTATGGTCCTTACAAGGTGTTGAAAAATATTGGTACTATGGCATATAAATTGGAGCTTCCTTAATCTTCCCGAGTGCACCCAGTTTTCCATGTTTCATGCTTAAAGAAGGTTATATATTATAAGCTTCCAATTCAAACAATATTTCCAGAATTTAACGATGAAGGAAAAATAATATTGGAACTTGAAGTAGTCATGGAAAAAATAACTCAACAGCTACGAAATCGATCAATTTTAGAGTATCTCATCAAGTGGAAGAACTTACCTACTGAAGACTCCACATGGGAGGGTGATAATTTTATACAGAAGCATCCAGAACTACTCAAGCATTGAGGACAACACTCTTTTGAAGGAGAGGGGCATGTTATTTCCCTATAATACTAATGTATCCCCTTATTTTTATTGTTAGTGTAGCCCCCTTATTGTTATTGGTGTGCCCATGGAGTCCCCATATTGCTATTATTATGCCCCATAGAAGCCCACTATTGTTACTGTTGTTCCCTTACATTATTATTGTTATGTTGGCTTTGATTATATTGTGACACCTTAGACTCGTATATATAAAAAGGAAGTTTTTCATTTGAATCATCTAATAATTGCTCATTTTTGTAATGTAAAGAATTTTCCCCCTCAAAGAGGCTAATTTTTAAGTCATTGGTCTATCTTTCCTTCTATTTTGTGAGTTGGTGTCATAACAATGGGGAAACTATGCTTACACTCGAATCACATTTGGAGATGATAAGAAAAATCATGGTTGATTATCAAGATGACCTGACTCTATATTCCAAACTTATAACATTTCATTGGGATCAGTTACAATAGATTTTTGAATGATGCATGCAATATGGAGTATCCCTTAACCCTAAAAAATGCTTATTTATAGTATAATAAGGAAGGTTAGTTGACCATATAGTGAACCAAAATGGAACCGACATAGACCCAAAGAGATTCAAGGAAATATATGAACTAAAGCCTCCTACTATATCAAAATCAATCCAATCATTTTTTGGAAAGATTGATTTTGTAAGGTGCTTTGTTCCAGATTATGCATACATTATTAGGCCTATCAATAAATTTCTAAAGAAGGATATTAAATTTGAATAGCACAAGGGACTCTAAAAGCATTAAACGATATTAATTCATTAATAGCCCCAACCCATGTCTCAATCAAACTTGAATCTATAAAGGACTTCATCTTATACACTTTTTCATCTGACAAAATCATTGTTGTAGCCTTGATGCAACGAACGGAAGTGATATAATAAAATATCATTTCTATCATGAGTAATTCATTACAAGAACATGAATAGAATTATTCTTTGATGGAAAAGCAAGCTTATGTTCTAGTCAAATATATTGCATATTCAAGAACTTATATCTTGACATCCCATGTAATAGCTTATGTATGATATCCACTTGTTAAGATGATGTTGACACAACAACTGCGAGAAGGGAAATGGGATAGCTAGTTAGTAAAGATACAAGAATCTAACATTGAAATCAAACCCTTAAAAGCTGTAAAAGGACAAGGATTATGTAAGTTAATCGGAGGGGTTGAAGTAATATATATTGAATCTTGTAACGAAGAAGGTCAAGATGATATTTCACAAATATCAGATTGGTATAAGGATATTCTATTTTATTTTAAATAAGAATAGTTTCCAAATGGAATGGCAGGCAAGGAGAGAAGAGCTCTCAAGATGAAATATAACTCTTATGTATTGATATTTGGAGTTTTATTCGGAAGAAACCGTGATGGAATACTATTAAGATTCATCCCTTGATTGAAAATCTTGGAGATTATTAAATAAATGCATGAAGGAATATGTAAATGGATTTTTTCTCCTAATATAAAAACACATAAAACTCTTAGAGCTAGATTTTATTATGCCACACTTTTTAGATACACTCATGGCTATATAAGAAAGTGCCTCCCATGTCAAAACTTCTCAAGGAAGGAAAAGAAGATTCGTATTCTTCTAAAAACTATTTATGTATATACTCCATTCACTCAATGGGGATTAGATGTTATTGGTATAATTAATCCCAAATCAAGTGTTGGTCATACATATATTATAAAAATAATGGATTATTTTACTAAATTTCCTAAAGAAGTAGCCTTAAAACAAGCAAAGATAGAGCATCTTATACAATTCTTAGAAGAGATCATCCTTGTGAGAGGGAATTTTCCTATGACACCCAAATAACACATAAAGAGAAACAATTCTAAGGGTTATATGACCTACTTAAATCACTAAAGGTGGATGAAGATCTAATGCTCCTTCTTCTCTCCATTTTTCTCTAATTCCTTAACCCTATAATTCAATGATAGGAACAAAAAAAATTCAAGAATATGATATACACATATATAATCTAATTCAATTTATAAAATGAAACGTATTCCTATAAACATCAACATTGGAACAGGAAGAGATAATTTTATATAGATGAAAAAATAGCAAGATAGAATACAACTTGATCCTAAATTTCAAGCACCAAGTAGAACCACCTTCCTAATTCTTTTGTCCAAGCCACTAAATATCAACTCCAATAATCCTCGTCTCCAATATAGGGGATAATTCTACCAAGTGATGAAGAAACTAAAGGAGGATGGAAACAAGGGTTTCTTGAGAGAGATGGTGCTTAAAAGCACAAGGATGGAAAACTCGAATATCACAAAATTTTGACATAGTGAGGATACTATCAAATGCACTTAGGTTAGTATTATATAAGGTATTTTATATCACAAAAATTCAGTTGGGTAGTTGAGGGATAGGTTGTAGAGGGTGGATTTCGGTATAACTTGTAAACCCTACTTAAAAATGCATGAATATTATATTTGTTCATGTTTTTTAATGACATACATGAGGTGTAATTAAAACAACTTGTAGGGTATGCGACATGCATTTTAGGTGTGTCAGGTATATATGTAGTATCTCAAAAGTTATACTTGTGTATAGAAAGAAAGAAAAAAAAAATTAAAGCTTTCCAAAGGACATCAAGTTTGTCAAAAGGGAGGGGAATTTCATATAGGCCATATCGAGCATCTCAAGATACATGGTGACAAAAGATTTTATAACAGGGTTATATAAATAATATTTTTTGGAAGTAAATGAAGTGAAGAAACAATTTTCATAGTTGTTGAGTACGGATTAATTTAACGAATCACTTCATCTTTTCGCTTGCTTATCATCATAGTACTAAGAAGTATAAGACTTGACAATTATATATTTATTGTGGAGCTTTAATAAATTTCACACTCATGAATCGATACCCTCTACCTATGGTTGATGATTTCTTAGATCAATACTCGCATGCCAAGTAATTCACTAGGTGAGACCTCAAATTGGGATACCAACAAGTAAGCATAAAGGAAGAAGACACTTGGAATACTTCCTTTAAGACAAGTTAACATTTGTATGAATGGTTGTTCATGCCTTTTGATTTTTGTAATTCACCAGCTACATTTACGTGATTGATGAATGATGTATTGTATACTATTTAGATTCATTTGTAATGGTATATTTGGATGGACTATCAGTTTATAACCCTACTTGGGAGGAGCACATTTATCATCTCATTTAGGTGTTAGAAACTTGAAAAAAACATTATTTTCTAGCAAACCTCAAGAAATGTGAGTTTTCTTAGCAATCATGGGTGTATTTTGTGTATACGATCAATGGAGGGAACTCAAGGTAGATCCCACAAAAATGGAGGTCATCATGAAGTAGCAAGTTCCTAATAATGTCACTGAAGTGAGGAGTTTTGTTAGGGTAGCCTACAAAAGTTCATGAAATCCTTTTCAGTGGTATTTGTGCGACTCCATGTTATAATGGAAACTGGTAAGAGTTTCAATTATGGAAAGAATAAACATAAATCTTTCAATGAGTTAAATTGAAAGAAAATATGAGCTTTAGTTCTTGCACTACCTAACTTTCAAAATCCTTTCAAAAGTGGAGACATATACAAGGAGGTAAGACAATATCCTATCATTCTGAGATATATCATGGGGGAGTTTTGAACGTCCTTACATATAAAAAACTTTATGTGCTAGTTCAATTTGTTAATAAGTGGAAGCTCTATTTTATGGGAAAGGAAACCACTATCCACATTGATCACCAACCATTATGGTATTTGAAAAATCTACATTAAGCTACACACAAAAAAACACTACAAGAAGATAGGGTTTTTTAATAGTTTCATCTAGTTATCAAATACAAGAAAGACAACAGAAATAAGTTTGCGGACATGATTTCAGGGCCACCTGCTTTTAATATCATAGCTTTGGAACTCTTATGCACATAAATCATTTTTCCCATGGTGCTTACAAAGAGGCATACATGGAATATGAGGACTTTAAAGAAGTGTTGGAGTAGTTGCAAGGCCAAATTTGTGTAGAATAATGTGATGGTAAGGTCAATTATCATCTCCAAAGTGGGTTTCTCTACAATCTATACAAGTTCTATGCTCCTAAAATTGAATAATTTTATATTATTAAATAGGTTCACACCTTTAAGTTTGTAGGACATTTTGGTGTTGAGAAGACAATTTCCAACTTACAAAGGTATATGTATTAGAACGTTATGCAATAATATGTAGCTAGGTATATTAGAGGATGCATGCTTTGTCACACCAACAAACCCAATAATACAAAGAAAGGTTTATACCATCCCTTAGTTATACCCACTTTATCATGGGAAATCATTTCCATGGATTTTTTTGGTGGTTCTCCAACAACTAGGAAGGGATGTGACTATTTTCTTGTGGTAGTCAACATGTTCAACCAGATGCATAATTTTTTGCCTTATATAATGATTATCAAAGGAAAAGACGCAACAAACATGTTTGCTGAACAAATTTAGGTGCACTTTGGGATACCAAGGATCATCATATAAAATAGGGATATGATATTTATTAATGCCTTTTGGACTACACTTAAGGATAACATGGACACTAGGTTGAATAGAGATATACAACATGCAATCCACAAACACATGAGAAAATAGAAATAGAAATAAGCCTTTGATTAAAATTTTGACGGGTAACAATTAGAAGCAATTGAAGACATTGAAATGAAAATCTAATCTACTTTCAACACTCCTATAACAGATTAGTTCCTACCGGTAAGTCCCCTTCTGAAAATTTATTTGAGTATTTTCCAACTTCACCCTTAGATGTTGTATATGGATAGTAAGGATGAGTGAGGGAAGACATCACATGAGAAGCATTGGAAGTAGAGAAATTCGTTCAAAATATTAGGCAACCCCATTTGGAAGTATATCAAACTCTAAAAAATTCATAGGAAAGGTACAATGCATAACATGATCAACATAAAACAAAGAAATTATTCAAAATGGGAGTTAGAGTTTAGTTACAACTTAACAGGGAAAGACTACAGGGTCCTAGTAACAATATCAAGGCTCTACGATATGGTCCTTTTGAAATACTAGAGAAGTTTCATCATAATTCCTACCAACTCAATCTACTCCCATGTATCCACTTTTACTGGGTAGTGAATGTGGATAATTTAAAACATTATAAGTTTCCATGTTGGATCAGGAAATTGAGGAGCAATTCCTACCTACCATAAAAGACTTAGCATAAGAAGCTTAGGCAGAGTTGGAAAAAGATACAATTTTGCAGAAAAAGTATAGAATTACCAAACAAGGATAGCATGACCATTAGCAAATTGGGTAGAAAGAAAATATTCTAGGCAAGGTATAATGGTAAACCAAGGAGAAGGTAGAGGAAAAGTTTCCTCACCTCATTCAAACAAATATTTTGGGAACCAAAATCCTCCCTCAATGGGGAGGTATGATGTGAACTATATCATTATATAATTTTTCATATTTCTTGGTACTTTATAATGGAAAAATTATATAAATTGGCATGCAAGGCCCATTTTAGTGGCGGGTCCCATTTTGGAAATTTTGGGTATAGAACCTTTTCGAGCCATTTTGAGGCATCAAACAACACTTTTTAGGGTCAAAACTTTGCAATCAAAGATAATATCCCCTCAACATTTTTCTAGACACCAATAAATTTCCAATGGTCCAAAAATGACATCAATTGAAGTTGTTGTGTGGAAGTTACACCTCTCACAAGTTGCCATACCTTATTGACCACCATGGTGTGAGTGGAGTTCATGTTAGCCCCTACTACTCACACATGGGGGACTAGCCATGTGTGGATTTTCAATAATTTTATAGATGACTCAAAACCTTATCACAAATTGAGGGTTGAGGATGCAAAACCCTAACCCTATACAACTATTGGGCTATATTAAACATTGAGCTACTAGGAGGAGAAGGGGTGTCATTCTTTAGCATTGTACTCATTCCATAGTCAAAAAAATCATGTAGGGTGGGACTTGAGAGGATAACCAAGGAGTAAAATATTTTGTAGTAGCGATATAGGCCACAGTGTCAAATGCAGCGACATAGTGAGTGACTCTTTCTTTGTATTTGCATTTTCTTAACTAAAGAAAGAGAGCAGAGAATAGACCTCACCTTGTGTTTCCAAGGATACTTCTTATGTTCATTTTTTTGGATGGTTTTGTTTTTCCCATTTCTATCATTTTTTATTTCATTTATTTCATAAATTCAAGCAATAAGCTAGTAACAATTAATCTAGGATCTAAAGAAACAAATTTCATAATCTAAGGTTTTAGAATATTATATGAACTTTGTAATGAAAAATTCGAGTGGAATATCAAAGGTATTTTATAGATCATGTAATTTATATTATTTTCTAATTGGGCCACCATTGCTTCGTTATAAGGCTTTAAGCATTACTTTAATTATTAACATTGATTCCACAATGACAATATTTCACCTATCATTAATCCTTGATAAAAATTAAGAGCTTTAACTTAATTATTTGTAGTTTAGTCTAGTTCCCATTCAAAAGTGATTTCCATATTCTTTTTTGATGAAGTAAGATCCCCTGCACATGCCACCTTTAGCTCCTTAAAATAGTTGAAATACTGCAAGTGACTGTAATAATATATATACATGAATTGTGGCACACCCAATGGCATGGTAGAGGCTTTATAAACTCTTAAACATGATTGGAATGCCATATATATTTGCTTTTATCGAATAAATCTCAATAATTCAACTCAATGTTTGGTCCAATTTTGTGTTCATTATTATAATGAACTACTGGATGTGTATTATCCTCTTAAATAAATGTTAAATATGTCTATAATTTTTATGCCAACATGTGTTATTTATTATTCCTTGACAAAGGAAAGTACTATAGCGATGAGTTTATCGTTTCCTTTCTATTAGTTCCAATATTGATTTCAATATTTTTTTTTTACCTAATTTGCAATGTTAGATATAGCAAAATATAAATAGTAATTTTACTAAAATTAAAATAAATAGGAAACAATAATGTTTTGAAATATTATTGATTTTCAACTTTGAAGCCTTATTACCATGGTGGTGACATGCATTTAACAATTTGAATAGGCTTTTGCAAATATTTATTGCACAATATTTAATTTTTCAAATATATGTACATGCACATGGTCCAACGTGTCATGGGTGCATACTTATGTGTCATGTATCTCTTCCATGTTTTACATACTTAATATGAAATCTTGACAATCAATGCAATGCATTCTAGTTTGAATGCACAATGACACATTTATTTATATCAATCATAATAATAGTCATGAGAATTATAACTATCACTTAAACCATTGGATTATTATTATTTTTTTACTATGTCCAACATAAATGAATTGAAATAATAATTTTTATTGTAATTAAATCAAATAAATACAATTAAAGCATATAACTAGATTTCAACAACTTTCAACTTTGATGTCTTATTTCCCTTATTGTTTGGATAACCACCAACTTTAATGTCTTATTGCATGGATTGTCGTGATATACTTGAAAATATAACAAAGATAAACTTATGCTATGTCAAAGACTATGTGAAATAAATATTTCTCGTTAACTCTATGACTTGTCTTCCCATCCCCACATTGTACCGCCATCACTACCATCACCCCCCACCCATATTTCTCGATGAGATTCATTTTAATGGAACAAGTGAAAATAATTTATGTATATTCACTAGCACAATATAAACAATGTAAGCCATGAAATAACAAAATGAAAAAATTGATTCTAAAATAGTCAATGTTTGAGGAACTTCAAGGGCATGGTATATGAAGGGATTGAGCAAATATTACTCCCATGGGAGATACCAAGACAAGATTATAGGGCCTCAATCATTAAAATTCAAGAAGGAATGTGTGTACCCTAATGGTGTGGTTGAAATACGAAACATGTGAATCCATGTAGGGAGAGCATAACTACAATAAATATATGTCCCAAATAAAAGAGAAATTAGAAACCATCAACTAGAAGCTCATCAAGCCAAATGAAAAGATCACTATGACTAGTGATTGTCTTCAAGGATGGAGCTAAATTTAACAAGGCAAGGAGATGAGACTAGATGGTTGCTAGAAGATAAAGTCACACCAACATGCTTCATTGAAGAACTACCTCAAAAAGGAAACTAAGTATGCCAATAAAAACTTAGTGGTTAGTTCATCATAGTTTTGTTTCTATGCCAAATATTTCATGAATAATTTAAGAGTTTTCAAACCTTGAACATCAAATAAAATAGGAAAATAATAATAGGGAACTTACTTGGTTTCATGGTGACCTAGAAGGAAATTTAAATGCTTTGATACACCTTTCTATCATTGGGTTTAAGCTTGGGCATGTTGACTATAAAGATGTAGGGATTGAAATATTTTTTGACATCCACAGGAGTGGAAGCCAAGCATCAAGGATCTTCTCTAGGTCATCATACATACACAACAACTGAGGCACAATGCTCAACAAAGGATCCACTGCAATATTTAAAAATTCTCATTCTACATATAAAACACAATTACTTTCCCTTAAACTAATTCATAACTATTTCTATATACTTGGCATAATCTTTACTGACTAGTTTCAAATTGCAAAGTAATTTGAAATTTTTGGAAACAACCAAATAAGTTACCAAAATAGCGAAATAGCTCATCTAATTTTAAAGGATAGAGGCCCTAGAACAATCTATAATAACAATGTTTTTATAATGTGGCTAAAAGGTTTGGGCAACAACTGATTAGCTACTTAGAGGTGTGTCATCCTTCCAAATGTTTACTTGTGGGAATTGCTATGTGCCCATTACTCCCCTATTGAACTCCCACGTGGTGAAGCCTCTAAAAAAGAAATAAGTATGGGATGTTGTTAACTCGAGATCCAATTCATCAGCTCTTTGGTCATTTTAGGCTACCTTAGCGATAGGTCATTCAAACTATAAATCAGGTAAGATAGTATCAATAATAGGAAAAATTAAACATTACACACAACTACTATGTAAACATCATTTTTCTCACTTAAAATACCATGCCTACACCTTTTTTTAGTTTGATAACTAATTGAAAAACCAATTGCAAAAGCATAAAAGTGGACTTGGAACATTACATGGTTGATCTCTCATGCTATTGTCTTTGCTCTGGATCATTTTGATTCTGAGATGTATTGCCTTGCTTCTCCTATAAGTGTTTAAGCCAACATAGTCTACACCACTTCTAGTTTGATAGCTTATCGAAAAACCCATGAAAAAGCATAAAAGTGGATTTGGAACATTACATAGTTGATCTCTCATACGAGTG
The DNA here is from genome assembly GCA_034641835.2 of Pinus albicaulis. Lineage (NCBI taxonomy): Eukaryota > Viridiplantae > Streptophyta > Pinopsida > Pinales > Pinaceae > Pinus > Pinus albicaulis. The sequence continues at coordinate 666,736,733 of CM076583.1, forward strand.
CCTTTGCTCCTAATCTCTTTGATTTTGATTTGTATGTCCTTGCTTCTCCTATGTTTAAACCAACATAGGATATGACTTTGACTCTTTGGCTCGCTCGTGGAGGTGAGAATATTGATCTCGATTTTGAAATAGATATGGAACTACTCTAACATCTTGAATTTCTCCATCTACTTACGTTGGATCAAGGGACAAAACTTTGATCGATATGGTCAATTATTAATCACAATTTAACTATTACTTGTGATACAACAATAACTTTTTTTGTGATTGTGTCTTTCCGCGGTTAACTCATCGCACGATGTTTTAAGATGTGGAATTTTGAAATTAGTTGAATGTTATTTAAAAGTAGAATCTTAGAACATGTGGAATAGTAAACTACATTAAATATCCTTGTCGTGTAGATTAACTCTATAGTGTATTACATGAATGTTGTGTGTCCCATAGAGTATCAACGTTGATCGTGTCGACTTTATGGGATTCATATATGATTAACATGAGTTATGCATGTCTGCCACATGCGTTTAGAGTAAGACTACTTATTATATGTGTCATCATGTTCACCATCTACATCAAAAGAAGTTTATACATAGATGGGGTGACTTTATTCGTTCATTTTGTGAATTGATTACATATTATTACAATATGTTTGGATCATACTCGATAATTTCCTACATAGTTATTTTGATGGTTTGTAGAAATAAACAAGAAAAGGATCATGGATGGGTTTGTAAAAAAAGTTGGTTTTGGAAATTTGATTGTTTCCACGTGTTTTAATAAAGTTGGATTAAATATTCAATCTAATATTTAAAAAATAATAATAATAAATAGATTTTTTTGGGTAATAATGAGAAATTGTCTATAACTTAAATTTTGTATATAGCTGAATTATATTTAGGATTTTTGTTTGAACTACCATAAATTTGATGTTCATAATGTTACGTAAACTTAACTCAGAGACACACTTAAAGTTTACTGAGTTAAATGATAGTTGATGGTTTAGTGTATCCATGGTTTTCTGTGCATGGGATTTAGTAATGAAGCTTTTAAAAGGCTTGGAAGACTTCATTATAATGGGCTAGGGGATGTGAGCAATGAAGGGTCACTTGGATAGTTTGGTTAGGGCTTTGGCCAAGAGATCGAATGGAATTTCATTCGTTGAGGTTTTCTCGGAGTTGGGGTTTTTCTAGGTAAAGATGGTGTTATATTTGCATGTTTTTATTATTGTTGGTGATTAATTTACTTTTTCCCCTAATGAATTTATTTTCTCTCACATGATTTTTTAACAATTGGTATCAGAGCCAATAGTTGGTTTCATAGAGACGTCATTTATTCCAAGGGTATATTTGGCCTTGTGAAATAAACCCGTGAGTGTGAGAGGCACACATAAGTATGAAAAACAGAGTTTGGATTTTCGGATCTAGTGGTTAACCTAGATCTAATGGAGCTAGGAGCTTGTAGGAGGATCTGTTACATCTATGTAGATCTAGAACCCAGAAGGGAGTGGTGATGATGCTCCTAGAGGCATAAGGTCATGTGCAGCGATGGAGAGCTAGCCATTGACTCTTGTAGAAGTATCCATAGACCTTTGTGTGGTTAGATCTGTTGTCTGGTTATAGATCTTCCAAGAAGAAAGTATTAGTAGGTTTACTCAAAGAGATGGAGAGTTATCCAATGACCCGTGTAGAAGTATCGATGGTGTGGTTGGATTTCTTGTCTGGTTATAGATCTGACAAGAAACACGTATTAGTAAGTTTACTCAAACAGATGGAGAGCTAACCAGTGACTCGTGTAGAAGTATCCGTGGATATTTGTGTGGTTGGATCTATTGTCTAGTTATAGGTTTTCCAAGAAGCAAGTATTAGTAGGTTCACTCAAAGTCTAGGAAATTTTAAGTGTTAAGGATGGAATTCCCTAAAGAATGACTGCAATAGCACGATCAAAGAAAAATAGTTGGAGTTGGTTTCAGTGCAGGCAATGGTTTTGGTTATGGCATTGGTGGCGCGGTTGGTGGGATGAGAGAAGGATCTAGCAGTGGCTATGGTGTTGGACATGGTGGAAACGCCTAAGGTGAATTTAGCTTCAACTCAGGTAGTGACATGCTAACAATACAAGTTGAAGAGGGCATTGAAGCTGATACACAGAGATCCATAAATTCAAGGTCGTCATAATGTATCCCATCGTAAAGGCCACTAAAACGTCAAGGAAGAGACATAAATTTACCATTTTAGGATGTGGTTTTTCCAAAATGTAGTGACATTTCTATCAAATATAGCCCTCGTGGCATTCAAGTTGGGGTTAGGGAGCTCTCCCCTCAACACTTCTCTGTTCATAGTGGACGAGTGGAGCAAGCATTAATGGAGGAAATTCTGGCAAAAGATATATATGGATATTGAAAGAGGGTGCATCTCTCGTCAATTAAGAAGCATGTGAGATGCATTCCTGTAGAGGGGGAATGCCTTGGATCATCGTCATTGAACCATAAGATCGGAATTTGTTGCAGATGTTATAAGAATTCAAGAACTCATCTACATTGTCATTATAACCCTCAAAACAAATAGCAATAATGAAAGAAGAAGATATGTTTATGATAGAGACAGAAAAACTCGACATGAACTTTGCAAAGGAAAAAGTGACTCGAAGTGTGTCAAATTAAGAGGATGATAATATAATTGTCGGTAGTAGCAATAATAATAAAAAATATATATTATAATGGAGTCAAAATTATTACATGTAAAAAAAAAAAAAATCAACCACTTGCTGCCGAGCGGAGCATTTTCGGTGGATCGATCGTGCTAGGGCTTCTGCGCCCCTGCACGCCCCTGGGGCTGTCGTGCCCTTGCTCTTGTTCTGCTGCGTTCAGCCATGGAGTCCTCTGGGGGATCGGATCTGCCACCCCCACCCCCCCCCCCCCCCCCACCCCCCCCGGGAGGTTGCCGCCTTTAAAGCAATGATTGCCTCATGCAACAAGCGCCTACCCTCTGCCAGCCAACAGAAGTTCGTCAAGAAGATGGATACCATTGCTTCGGTAGCCCTGCTCGAAGAAGAAACCTGAAAAGCAGCTCTGAACCTTGCTGAGAGAGGCCTCATAGGTCAGTTCATGGGCCTCTGGCCCTCTCCCAAATCGGTGGAGGATTGGACTCAAAGGAACTGGTCGCCGTTAACCAAAGAAGGAGTAAAAAGCTACTTCGTTGGCAAAGGTTTCTTTGTCTTTGTCTTCGAGAGTGCAGATGATAGAAGCTTAATCTTCAGGAATGGTCCATATTTCATGGGCCCGCAAGGTCTATATCTCAACAAATGGTCACCAGATTTTGACCCAGCCCACGATGTTCCTTCTGCAATTCCGGTGTGGGTGCGGCTTCCACATCTTCCCCTCCACTGCTGGAATCAAAAGTCTCTCCAGCTCATCGGCAACGCCTTAGGAAAATACATAGATCAAGCTCCAAGAAAAGATCAATATTCTTGTGCCCGTATCTGCGTCGAAGTAGATCTGGAGGAGGGTTTACCGGAAGCCATCAAACTTACAGTCTTAGGATGGACGTATGTTCAAGAGCTAGACTACGAACAACTCCCTTTCAAATGTAGACACTGCCATGGCTACGGGCATTTTTCCAAACACTGCAAGAAAAAGGCGGAAGAACAACCTGATACTCAAAATGGTGAGCAATGGACTCTAGTCCAAAAAAGCACAAATCAAAAAAAAGGCAACGGGAAAGGCACTCTTAAAGAGGCACCAAGCAGCTCCAACCCCTCCCAAGGTAAAAACTCAAATGGCAAAGAAAGCAGTCAGAACAAGGCAGCCACTACAGAGCAGGAAAACTTGGACCAGAACAGTTCTCCTATCAACAACAAATTAGATGGGGAAAAGACACATCCGGCTGCCCCACAAGGAAGCCCTTCCAATCCCTCATACGTAGATGTCACAAGGAAAAAGCTTGTTGATAGCTCCGGCTCCTCGGAGGATGAAACTTACGAGCAACCCACAAAAAAAGTTGGCAGGAAATCTCGCAGAGAAGAAAGGGAAGAGGAGGCTGAAAGGCTTAAAACCCAAGGAAGCCAGCCCACTATTGAGATGTCTATAGGAAGAAATACCAGGACCAGGCCCCCAAAGGGAGGCTCCCTCCACACCCCTGGTAAATAATGCGTCTCGTCTCTTGGAACTGTAGAGGTCTGGGTAATCCCTCGAAAGCAGAAGCGGTCAAAGATCTTCTCAAAATGGAACCCGCAGACATTCTCATGCTCCAAGAGACCAAGATTGAGGGGAAAGCCCTCCTAGACACCAGCAAGACAAAATGGAGAAAAAATGCAGGAAAAGCAGTTAGTTCAAGAGGCTCATCAGGAGGGCTCGCAACCCTCTGGACAGAAGACCTCTTCTAGTTGAACAAATCCCATGAGACTCAGCACTGGATTTACACGGAATTAATGCATAATCCAAGTAAGTTAACTATCTCTCTCTTCAATCTTTATGTTCCTGTACTACATTCAGAAAAGAGAGACTACTGGAACTCCCTTATTGCATTTCTAGAACAGCATTCCCCTAGCAACATCATTCTTGCTGGTGATTTAAATATTGTTCTAAAATTCAAAGAAAAAAGGGGAGGATTAAGCAGCAGAGACCCCATTCTCCCCCTGGTGGAAGGCCTCATTCAGCAATGGGACCTTATATATTTCACTCCGGCAAAAGGGCTTTACACATGGTCCAATAACAGATTGGGAGTGGATCATATCTCCGCCCGCCTGGATAGATTTCTGGTTCATGGTGCACTGATGATGAACAAGAAGATAATTACCACCAAAATTCTTCCCAAATTGGCCTCAGATCACAAGCCAATTCAGCTATCTTTGGAAGATGAAGATGATCTAGGCCCAATCCCCTTTCGATTCAGCCCTTTATGGATTGAAAGGGATGGCTTCATCGACACAGTAAAAACAGCTTGGAACAAAACCTTCTCAGGGTCTCCCAGTTATGTGTGGGAGCAAAAGCTCAAAGCCACAAAGTATGCACTAAAGGAGTGGATCAAAAAACCTGCCCCAAATCCAACCAACCAAAGAAAACAAATAGTGCAGTCTCTAGAAGCATTGCAAGTCGAAATGGAAAGCAAAGACATCACTCCAGCGCTGCTAGATAAAGAAGTTAAAATTCAATGTTCATCATTCCAATCTTTCCGGCTAGAGGAGGAGTACTGGAGAATTAAATCTTGAAGTCTGTGGCTGAAGGCGGGAGACCGGAACACCTCCTTCTTCCATTGCCAATATCGAGCAAGACTCTCCAGAAATCACATCTCTGAAATCACAACAGCAGAAGGGCAGATCTACAAAGGGTTCAGCCAGATAAAAGAGGCAGCTGAAAGTCATTACAAACAGCTATACACCGCAGGAACTCAAGGCAATGAGGAGGATACTGCTGATCTCCTTTCAAACATCCCCCTCCTGGTCAAAACTAAAGACAATTCCGACCTTATTAGACCCTTCACTGAAGAATAAGTCATTAAAGTTATCTGGTCTATGGAATCTGACAAGGCTCCTGGGCCCGATGGTTTTTCCATTCACTTCTACAAGATGTGCTAGGACATCATAAAAGCTGATCTCTTAAAGATGATTAAAGGTTTCATGAATAAATCCAAGGTAGGAGGAGGAACCAACTCCACCTATCTCGCTCTTATTCCCAAAGAAACCAATCCTGAAACCTTCGTTAGATTCAGGCCTATATCGCTTTGCAACGCCTCTTACAAAATTCTGGCTAAGCTCCTAGCTAATAGGATTAAGCCCCTGCTAAATAGGCTGATCTCCAGCAATCAAGGAGGCTTCGTTGAAGGCAGGCACATCCTGGATAATGTCATCCAAGTCCAGGAGACTATTCACTCAAGCAACCAGCGAAAAGAAAAATGGATGCTGATAAAACTCGACATGGCTAACACTTTTGATCGTGTCAATCGGCCCTTCCTTTACAAAATCCTGTCTGCCTTTGGTTTCTCCCCTCATTTTGTCAGCCTTGTCAAGGCCTGCACTGACAACCCCTGGATTTCCCCTCTTGTCAACGGTCGCCCTACTCCCTTTTTCCAAGCTCAGAGACGTCTCAGGCAGGGATGCCCTCTCTCTCCCTTCCTGTACATTCTGATGGCGGACTCTCTTAGTAGAAAAATTTCAGCAAAAAAAGTTGCAAGCTCCCTCCCTGGCCTCAAACCTTCCATTCATTCTCCAACCTAGAATCATGCTCTCTTTGCAGATGACTCTCTTCTCCTTGGAGGCGCCTCTACAAGAATTGCCAAAGCCTTCGATGCTGTCCTAAAATGCTATTGCAGGGTCACAAGAGCATCCATCAATGAAAGGAAAAGCGAATTTTATGGATGGAACATCGAGCAAAATGAACTTACAAGTATTTCTAATCTCCTTGGCTTCAACAGTCAAGCCCATTGGGAGAGGATAAAATATCTTGGTCTCCCCATCATAAATGGTTGCAACAAGAGGTCACTGTGGTCTGAAATTATCAGCAAAATTAAGTCAAAAATTACAGCCTGGGGAGGATATTGGCTCACAACAGGAGGCAAGGTCATCTTGATCAAGTATGTGTTATCCGCATTTCCAATCTATCAAGCAGCCTTTCTCCTCGCTCCAAAAAGGGTGACGGACCAAATCTCCAAATTAATCCATGGCTTCCTTTGGCAGGGGGGGAAGGTAATCTTCATAAAATGCACTTAGTGAAATGGGACCTGGTCAAATGCCCAATCCCTGAGGGAGGTCTGAAAATTCGAGATCCAGCTCTGGTCAATCTGGCGATGGGAGGCAAAATCTTGTGGAATCTATTCAAGGACCCAAAACACCCAGTCAGTGAAACTCTGTCATCGAAGTACGCTCATAAGGTGCCTCTCCGTAATCTTCAGGTGATCCAAACAAATAAAAGCTCTCAGGTCTGGAAACTATGCAACAAAAGTATGAACTTTTTCAAAGATAAAGTGTACAAAATCCCAGGAAATGGCAAACAAACAAACCTGTGGTACGATCGCATAATGGACAGAGACCCCCTCTCGGAAGTTGAAGAAATCGCAGAGCTAAGGAATTGGTTGGAACGCGCAGGGATCAATAGAGTCTACGATCTCTCCAAATGGGATTGCCACGACGACTGGTTTGGTTGGGATTTTTATGGAGTCCCTGAACGCTTAAACCAACAGAAGCTGATGCTCGAAGATTTTCTGGAAGAAGCGGCCCCAGTGAACAGAAGAATGAAGGATAGTTGGGGTTGGGGGCATTCTGGACGCTACACTACAGTAGCAGCTTACAACGCTCTTCGGCCCATCAAGAACAGCAATAAAACTCCGGATTTTTGGAAGAAAGTTTGGGAACCACTTGCTCTTCCCAAAGTAAATTTATTTTTTTGGACGTTGGTCCATACTAAGTTGTTAACTAGGGACAATCTGATGAAAAGAGGCATAGATGGGCTGCACAGATGCGAGCTTTGCAGAAGCAGCTTAGAAACAGCTAAGCACCTCTTCATGGACTGCAAGTTTGCCAAATATGTGTGGGGACTTATTCTCCATGAGTTTCACATCACAATCCCCCCACACAACTCTATCGCAGATCTATTCGACTCTTGGAATCATTGCTATCCCAACAAAAAACCCAGCAAATCTTTTTTGAGGAAAGTCTGGAATGCCATCCCCAAATTTGTGTGCTGGTAGATTTGGTTGGCCCGGAATGACCTGATTTTCAATGAAAAGGTGCAAGCTCCATTCTCGGCAGCCGTAAAGGCAAAATCCCTCCTCCTGGAAGCTGCTCAACAACAATATTTTTCCGCAGATCCTTTGTTGCTTCCTGATGAAGAGAGGTGGCTAGGTCCCTTTTCCCCTAGCCCCTGGAAGCAGCTTTCAGCCCCTCATTCTGTGAATCCAGAATGGCGCAAAAGAGACTCCGAAACTATCTTTCATGATTGGTGGAGAAAACAAAAAACAACTACGATCTTCTTTGATGGTGCCTCCAAAGGCAACCCTGGGGCTGCAGGAGCTGGAGGGGTTATCTACGACCCGGACGGATCAAGAAGGGACAGCTTCTGTTGGGGCATTGGGCAGAAATCTAACAACCAAGCTGAGATCCTAGGTCTCCTTAAAGCTTGCCAAATAGCCAGAGATAGAGGGGACAAAGAAATCCAAGTCTTTGGAGACTCAGAGGTCTTAATAAAAAAATTAAACTCAGAGAAATTGTTCATCAATGCAAGCCTCAACAAAAATCTGAGCAGATTAAAGGGAGTTCTCCTTGACTTTGACTCCTACAAGTTCTTCCACATTCTCAGAAATCTAAACAGCGAAGCAAATCTATTGGCGAACAAAGGTTGCACTCTTGGGAAAGGACAACTGCTTATAAATGGGGATAGCTCAATCCAACTCTGAAATCCATGAGGAAGCTGCAATATGTAACATGAAACAGAAATAGACGCAATGTAATGGCTGCCATGGCGTAAGTCCAGACTTTTCTCCAAATAAATAAAAATATAGTCGTTACAGTTTAAAAAAAAAAATTATTACATGTAAATGGGCATACTATTGTAAGACTTGGTAAGGCATGTGCACACCTTGGGAATCGTTGGTAAAGTCTTTTGTTAGGCCTAGGTGATAGGCGGCACCCTGGGTTAACAAATACCCTTGCTATAAACTTTGACGAGGGTAAGGGCATGTGCACCCCTGGGGAATCATTGGCAAAGTCTTGTGTTAGGCCTAGGTGATAGGGGGCACGCCAGATTAACAAATACCCTTGTTATAAAATTTGATGAGGGTAAGGGCTAGAGTGAGTGGGGCTTATTCACTTCACTGATTTGGTTGGATTTGATGAAGGAAATCCAAAGTCAAAGTTTAAGGAGGGATTGTTACGTAAAATTGACACAGAGAAAGAGTCAAAGTTGGTTGATTCAAATGGTAGTGGTTTTGGGCACATGGTTTAGCGTACCCATGATTTCCTGCCCATGAGATTCATGTAATGAAGCCTTTAAAAGGCTTCAAACACTTCATTGTAATGGGACAGGGGATGTGAGCGGTGAAGGAACACTTGGCCAGCTTAGCTAGGGATTTGGCCACTCGATCTAATGGAATTTTTTTAATTGGACAATTCCCTAGAGTTGGCGTTTTCCTAGAATAAACATGGTGTTAGATTTGCATATGTTTATGAACGTTGCTAATTAATGTAATTTTTCTCTTAGTGAATTTATTTTCTCTGGTAATTTTTTAACACATAGAAAACACTAAGTTGTGGTTGTAGCCTTGGATGGATGTGTAGGTCTCGTTAATGAGTTTTGAACTCAATTCCTTCTTTGGAGGATATACAACCTACGTGGATGTAAGCATATTAGGTGTCAATGACATAAGCAATTTTAGGGCCACCTTCTAATTATATACGTCATTTGTGATTTGATTTGAAGAGCTAGCAGATTGATTGTGTTAAAATTTTATTTACCTATGTTTCGAGACAGAAGTAAGGTATTTTAACAACAAGAGATGTTTTTTCCTCTAAATTAGAAATAAGTGTTTGTTACTAAAATCTTATGATTTGGTTTCAATATTTCATTTATAAAAAGTGCATTTATGATTTAATTTAAGAAAATATATTTGAAAGGAATCGATTAGATATTTTGAATTTTTTTACAGAATCTAGAAATTATAAATAAATAAAAAGTTTTCAAAATTGTGTATTTTTGTTATTTAAAATGTGTTTTTGAATAAATAAATAGATTCAACATCCTCAAAAACCTTGAAACAGCTAACTATAAAACTCCACCTTACAATTCCAAAAAATCTCCACATAATTTCAAACAAAATCAATTATGAAATATGACCAAAAAATCAAAAACGCAATTAGACTACACAATTTGAAAAATTATAAAAACATTATCTAGTATCTTAAAATAACTCTTAATAAAATATATCAATGCAAATGCGACATTATTAGCCTCGACCTTCAATGTTAAAGTAATAATATCTCTACTTTTACTTATTTCTTTTTTCAAATTTTAATTCTGCGTTAATCTATTGAATTATAAGTTTACACACTTTTGTTTAGGTATCTCGTTTACTCAAATGGGACTTGTGATGTATATTCTATACTCCTACTCCTTCGGCTGGTTTTTTTAACGAGGATTTATTACAACGGGACCAAGGCATGGATTATGTTTACTCTGATTTAGGTATTTAATGATTTTTTTAATTTTATTTTTCTACTTTTGTGCTTTACGATTCCAGCTTCATCGATAAGAATAAATTATGTACTTGGCATTACATGTGCAATTTAATCATACACAGTTTGATTATTGCACCGAAAGGTGTTCTACACCCTAGTATATAGGGATGTTTGCGCAAAGAGGTGCTCTACATCTCAGTATATAGGGATGTGTAGATGTAATGTGTGTAATGTGGAGAGATAGAGGGGAAGGAAGAGAGAGAGGATGTGAGAGAGTGGAGAGAGGGAGGGGAAGAGAGATGGAGTTGGAGGGGGGGGGGAGAGGGAGGGAAAGAGAGATGGAGTTGGAGGAGGGAATGAGGGAAGATGATTTCTTTCACTCGATGCATTGATTTCAGTGTGGATGGTGATTTCTAATCCTATTTGATTTCTTGCACTATATGCATTGATTTTAGTGTAGATGTTGAGAGAGACAGAGAGACAGAGAGAGTGGTGGGGGAAGAAAGAGGATTGGAGGGTAGAGAGAGAGAGAGAGAGGATTGGATGGCAAAGAGAGAGAGAGAGAGAGAGAGGAAAAGATAGAGGAAGGTAGGAGAGAAAGGGAGAGAAAGGAAGGACAAGAGAGAGGACATGAGAGAGAGAGGAAGAGAGTGATGGGGGAAGAGAGAAAATTGGAGGGCAAATAAAAAGAGAGAGAGAGAGGAAGGACGAGACTCCTTGCACTAGATGAATTGATTTCAATGTAGATGATTCCTAATCCTATTTGATTGCTTGCACTAAATGTGTTGATTTCAATGTAGATGGTGATTTCTAATCCTATTTGATTCCTTGCGCTAGATGCATTGATATCAATGTAGATGTTGGTTTCTAATCTTATTTGCTTACTTGCACTAGATGCATTGATTTCAGTGTAGATGTTGATTTCTAATCCTATTTGATTACCTGCATTAGATTCATTGATTTCATTGTAGATGTTGTTTTCTAATTTTATTTGATTGTTTGCATTAGGTGCATTGATTTCAGTGTAGACATTGATTTCTAATTTGATGTAATTGGATGTACACTGATGGTAAATTAATTTTAAAGTGAATGGTTTAACATTGTGCATTGATTTCAGTGTAAGCACACAAAATTATTGACAATGTACTTTAATATTTGTGTTACATAAATCAACCGATTAATATTGAAGAGCAAGAGAGACAACGTATGATGTTTAGTACAATAGTTCAAGCTAAATATTTAAATTATTTATGATATCAACTGTCGTTTTCATATAATCGATAAGAAAAGATGACAAAACTAACAAGGGTGACAATAAGAATAGTAAAAGAAAATAATTTAAGATTGATCACAATGAAGACTATTTGTAATTGACTGCATTCTTATTATTTTCATTTTCAATCATTCAACAATATTACATTTTTACTTTGCATTCAAAATTTTTATTTCATCATTAAGGTTATTAACAATATTTATCATCTCAAAAAACTGAGGTAACTAAGAAAATTTTAAAATTAAAATGATCAGATAAATATCAAACATATTTAGCATATATAAATTGATTATATTTATATTATCTGTATTTACATATTATTGATAAAATTAATCATTTGTTCGATAGGTTTTCCTTGGCCGCACACGATTGAAACCAGCCTAGATCCATCTTAACTCTAGATCTATCAAGCACCGAGAGGGATCAAATCTCTCGAGGTGCAAAACTTTCCTCAAGTTTTGCACTCAAAAAAGAGGTTTGCACCTCGAGAGATTTGATCCCTCTCGACGCTTGATAAATCCAGAGTTAAGATGGATCTAGGCTGGTATATTATATATTGGTAGAGTATGATTAATATTGGGTTTAATTTAGGCAAATTTTAATATTTCAATTAAAATGAAGTTAATTTATAGTCAATTTAGTGTTCTTATTGTTTTATTTTTATGCAATTTTTGGTCTCACCTAATTTTCATCAATGGCATTCACTAAAGGCTTCACAAAATTTATTTATTGCTAACAAATTAAAAAAGACAAAAATATATGGATGATCTTGTACATAACAATTAGTGTTTATTTATTGCTAATAGCGAACAAAATTAAAGAATACAAAAATATATGGATGATCTTGTGCACAACAATTAGTGTTTATTGATGACCATTAATGTAATGGACATGTCCATCAAAATTACACAGAATTCATAGAGAAAACACCTTATCAACATAACACTTTAACCGCAAACCAAATTTTTCTCATGAATTCTCAAATAGAGTCTTGAGAATTTACTCTTTTCTCCTAAGGAAAATTTCATGGGATCTTGTTTCTTTTGATAAATATTTGAATGAAGGATGGTTCAATCACAAACCACAAGATTTCTAGTAAAACTTAATTAGATTAACCTTGAGGCAATATAGGTAGTTGGGACTAACAAAGTTAAGGTCTCCCACCTCAATTCAAATCCACTTGTTAACTCTATGGCATGATTGTGGGCTTTGAGTGTAAAAATTTAAAATTTCATTGATTGCTCACTAAAATTACAAAAACCAGAAGTAAATTCTTGTCTCTTGTCTACCACTTGGGAAACCAGGCCAGAGACAAAATAACATATTATCATTTGTAAGGAAAATTGAGAGGAAAAAAACAAGAAAGGTAAATATAGTATTGGGCCTCCTAACTAGAACCAAAAGTAATTATAACATAAACATCAAGAAGAGAAATATGTATCCACCTCAATGGATTGAGCTTCTTCCTCGTAGCAAGGAGATTTACCCAAGCCTAGAGGTGACCAAGCTCAAGAAAAACGAGGTGACTGTGACAACCCCAGCAATTTTTTTGTCATGTGTGTATGGTCGTAAATATTTTTGCAAAAAAAAAAGGGGGTTGACTCAAGGGACATAGGTTATAGAGTTGAGGAGCTTGCTTGATGGGGATGGTGTGAGTTTTCTTAGGCAAGAAAATCTGAAATATTGGGACAAGTCTTGAGGGCTAGTTGGTAAATTTTTTAATGGTCTGATGTTTTCAGAATTTAGGAAGTTGCAAGGAAAGGAAGAGGACCATCCCTACTTGGAATGTCGAACAAGGAAGTGAGGACAAAAGAATTAAAAAAGAAGAATGGTAGGGATACCAACTCATGCGATGTACAGGCCACCCATTATAACCAGTTGAAAACTGCAATTAACAAATTGGTATCATGCAAGCATGTGTTGAAATTATGTTGGTTGACACGATGGTGTTGGTAGGATCATAGTCTGAAGGTTTTCCAAGGAAAAGAAAAATCAATCCTGGTTGGGACAACAACGAGGGGATATTTCGATTTGGTGGAAAACAAACAGGAGAAGGAGGATAAGTATATGGAGGAGAAGCTCAAAGAAGGGATGAGAAAACCAATCGATGCACATCTACAATCTACACTAGGTGAAACAATTATTTTTGGTTAGCAGGAGCTTGGAATAAAACATTCAAGGTGTAGAGAGTTTGCTTGTCGAATCCCCTTGACCCTGAAGATGGAGATGTTATTTCTCATAAATTCCTGAGGGCTGGAGTGGAGGAAATGATCTTGGAAAGTGTTAGATGAATTTTGAAGGCTCCCTATTATGTAATGTTTTGAGTTTTCGTTCTGGAGTCCCTGTATCTAGGTAGAACTTCATTGTTTTGCGCGATGGTTGAGTTGCAGCTCAATTGAAGGGAGGATGTGGTAGAATGATCTAGGTAAATTCCTGATAACCTTAACCAAGACCTTTTACTTCGACTGATGTGTTAGAATTGCATATAATTAAAGTGTTAATGAACATAAATGAACATTTGCATGCTGTAAAGAAGAGGAACATAACAAGCATTAGCAACATAAGAGATTGATAACGGAGTTCGTCCAAGAGGGACTACATCTTCGAGCCTCGGTGTCAAGATTTTGTAGGCTGCTGCATTAAGTGCTATAAGGAGTGAAGATGTACATGGATGGTGTTTTCTTTGTCGTACAAGGAAAATTCCCTCACACAGGAGTGGTTGGACCTCTCCACAAGATGTTCCACTATAGGAACTCTCATTCACAAAAATGACTCCTATTAGTATGACAATAAGTCACACATAATTACTATGAGTATCACGCCAACATGGAAAAAAAGGGATCTCAATCAAAAATACATGTGACAATGAGTATCCCACCAACATGGCAGCAAATGGATCTCAAACATAATACAAATCCATGATAGAAAGTACATCTCACATCAAGAACAAAACAATATCTCACATCAAACATCAACAGGGATCTGTACATCACAATGCATCTCATATCAAAGAGAAAAAGAATTACATGAAATTAACGCATCATATACCTCACATTGAAGATCACTGTAGAATGAGCTGCTTCGCTGTTGGATCTGAAATCACCATCGCAATCGTGGCATCGAAAGGTGTGAAATTGACTACTCACTCATTGAATGTTGATACCTACATTCCACTTTGAAAAGTGGTCGAAAAATATAAAGCTTAGATGGAAAATATGAACACACCATCAAATTCGTATCGTCGAATAGTGCAAAATCGACTGTCAAATTTCTGAATTCTGACAGTGAAAAACTGGGCCTTAGGGAACCTTTTAGATTCCCCCATAGATTCCTCAAAGATGTTGCTCCATAGGGAATCTGGAAATATTGAACTCAAAACAGAAATCTTATCTCTCCATTGAGATCCTTCCGAAATTTCAAGAAGAATGAGTATAAAGTTGATCTCATTCTGACAACAGAAAATTTCGGCCTCCAAGGAATCTGAAAGATTCCCTCAAGATTCCTGAAGATTCTCCTCCACAGGGAATCTACAAAACCGTTGCTCAAAAGGAAAATTTGCATGCACCATCGCGTTCCCTACGAAATTTTGGTTAAAATGCATATAAATTTTAATACATTCATGAAAATTTACCTCCCTTGGCATCAAATAGGAATCTGTCTCGAACTGTGTGCCTACATCTGCACTGGTTTGGCCTCTACCCCGAAATTCATGCCCGCACTTCTACTGCCTTGGCCTAGGCGCACTTGGTTAAAATGAGGTTTAAGTAATAAAATCAAGTCGGAGGTAACAAAATGAAGGTTGTTGGCCTAGTGGTAAAAAATGGTGATTTGTTGAGGGAGGTCGGGTCGTCAAATCTCACCTCCCCACGAAATCTGCATATCAATTTTTATTGGCGTGTTTTTTTTTTTTTTGTGGTGTGGTTCAAGCCCGCATTGGGTGGCCTGCCCAACCATCCGCATATGGCAGGTGTGTTGTTATATGTTATATATAACATAATATATATGTTATATGATACAATTGGGGTGGCGGGGTTGACTGTCGACCACCCCACCACATAATATATATGGTTGCGGTTCCGTGACTTGGAGTCTAGCGGGGGTCCCATTTTAATTTAATTTTTTTATATAATGTGACATGCGGTCGGGTGGGGTGGCAGGGGTGGTGGCCCGCCACCCCCTTTTTTTAATTATTTTTTGTTTAAATAAAAAAAATTAGCCATTTTTTAAAAACTCAAATTTGATCGTAGGAGTCAAATTAAAGAGGCCACAAATTTTCTTGGAATATGGTTGGAGCTGGCCGGAATCTGGTGGTCGGAAAAGGTCAAAATTTCACCTTCCTTAAGCCTGCCAAGTCACCAAGTCAAACCAATGCAACACGCGACTTATAAAACAAGGCCAAAATATCATTGTTGTTGAAGAAGCAATGGAAAAACACATCATCACTTTTACAGTTAAAAATGAAACATGGATTTACAAACACGTCCATGACAATCTAACATATCTAGAAAAACCCCTCTTTAGAAAAGTGAATGGGTCATTCCCCTGTAGGGAATTCTCTTGTCGATCAGCTCTTTCGAATGGTTTTTGAACGGATGTTTTTTCTTTAAGGTGCTACTCTGAATGGAGTCTCCAAGACGTGGCTCTTTGATGGTCACTTCAATCACAATAACTGCAATGAGTCTTCTTCCTCCATACCTACTTAACCAATTTCTTTCCCTATCATGGAGAAGGATTTTCACACCTCATCCTCCTTTGCGCTGCCATTATTTTCCAACCCTCAGAAAACACATGGTTATGTAAACCACAAAAATGACACATTTTTCGATGCCATGATTTACGACCATGATTATCAACATTCTTATCATCAAAATGCACTCTGGAATAGTGAGACTTGTTATACCTTCCCTAGTGGTCTCTGGTGCGAACATGGTGATGAGGGCTTGCCTCAGCTCTTTTACTGCAACATGCACTACCATGGAATGATGGTGAAGTGTTCCCATCAATCCTCTTCCCTGGTGAGTTCAACAATGTCTGTTTTCCTTTGACGTCCTTCGAACCCCCTCCTTTAGTGTATCCCAAACTTGCGTAGCGAGGTCTCTACACAATCTCTAATGGTTGAGTTATGCCTTGGCCATGAATGCCAAGTCCTCCTCCTTTGTACCCCATCTTGGGAAGGAGTCCCATGTCGATTCCTGTAATGGGTATCTCCACACTTCCAACAGAAATGATATCATGTGAAGATGAGACTAAACAGAAATCAACACGGTTTACCTCAGCTCTCGATTTTGACACAGGTGAAGAAGGATTCTCTAAGCCTTTGTTGTGCTTCACTTCCTCCAAGGCCTCTGTCGCGGCTTGTAGTTGTAGCTAATGAGACTAAAGAGAAATCAATGCGGTTTACCTCATCTCTTGACTTTGACACAAGTGAAGAAGGCTTCTTTAAGCCCTTGTTGTGCTTCACTTCCTCCAAGGCCTCTGTCGCGACTTGTAGCTGAAGCTCCAATCGCTGCTTCTCCTCCTTCTCTCCCTGTAGGAGTGCCTTTAATGCATCATGATCTTCTTGAAGACTTTCATTGTTGTGCTTCAATTCATCCAATGGCTCTGTCGTGGCTTGAAACTAAAGTTGCAATCAATGTTTGTCCTCCTTCTCTTCCTGTAGGAGTGTCTTCAATTCATTGTTTTCTGCTGCTTGTTTCTCATAATCTTCGTACAACATGTATGCTTTCTCGGACACCCTGAGCATGGTCTCATACGTGTCCTTGACATTATCCATTTCTCAACTCAACGAACATTCAATGGTTCACGCTTGCAATCAAATCAGTAAGAAGAATGCTCTGATACCACTTGATCCGAGTAAATTCTTGATACCCTTAACCAAGACCTTTTACTTCGGCTGATGTGTGAGAATTGAATTTAATTAAAGCATTAATGAACATAAATTAACATCTACATGCTATAAAGAAGAGGAACATAACAAGCATTAGCAAGATAAGAGATTGATAACGTAGTTCGTCCAGGAGGGACTACGTCTCTGGGCCTCGGTGTCAAGATGGTGTAGGGCACTGCATTAAGTGTTGTAAGGAGTGAAGATGTACATGGATGGTGTTTTCTCTTTTATACAAGGAAAATTCCCTCACGTAGGAGTGGTTGGACCTCTCCATGAGATGTTCCACTATAGGAACTCTCATTCATAAAAAGGACTCCTATCGGTATGACAATAACTCACACATAATGACTATGAGTATCCCGTCAACATGGAAACAAAGGGGTCTCAATAAAGCATACATGTGAAAATGAGTATCTCGCCAACATGGCAACAAAGGGATCTCAAACATAATACAAATCCATGATAGAAAGTACATCTCACATCAAGAAAAAAAATAAGATCCCACATCAAACATCAACAGGGATCTGTACAGCACAATGCATCTCGTAGCAAAGAGACAAAGACGTACATGAAATCAACGCATCATATACCTCACATTGAATATGACTTAAGAATAAGCTACTCCACTGCTGGATCTAAAATCACCATCGCAATTGTGGCTTCAAAAGGTGTGAAATCGACTACTCACTCACTGAATCTTGACACCTACATTCCACATTGAAAAGTGGCCGAAAAATATAAAGCTCAGATAGAAAATCTAAATACACCATCATATTCGTGTCATCGAATAGTGCAAATCGACTGTCAAATTTCTGAATTCTGATAAAGTGAAAATCTGGGCCTTAGGGAATCTTTTAGATTCCCTCTAGATTCCTCAAAGATGATGCTCCACAGGGAATCTGGAAATCTGCAACTCAAAACAGGAATCTGATCTCGCCATTGAAATCCTTGTGAAATTTCGAGAAGAATGTGTATAAAGTTGACCTCATTCTGACACTGGCGAATTTCGACCTTGAAGGAATCTAAAAGATTCCCTCAAGATTCCTGAAGATTCTCCTCCACAGGGAATCTGAAAAAATGCTGCTCAAAAGGAAAATCTGGGTGCAGCATCGCGTTCCCTACGAAATTATGGTTAAAATGCATATAAATTTTAATACATTCTGAAAATTTTACCTCCCTAGGATCAAAAGATTCCCTTGGCATCATACAGGAATCTGTCTTGAACTGCGTGCATGCATCTGCACTGCTCTAGCCTCTACCTTGAAATTTTTTCCCGCACATCTGCTACCTTGGCCTAGGCGTACCCGGTGAAAATGAGGTTTAAGTAATATAATCAAGGCAAAGTTAACAAAATGAAAGTCATTGACTTAGTGGTAAAAAATGGTGATTTGTTAAGGGAGGTCGGGTGGTCAAATCTTGCCTCCCCCACGGAATCCGCATATCAATTTTTATTGGCACACTTTTTTTTGTTGTGATGTCGTTCGGGCCCGCATTGGGCAGCCCACCCAACCAACCGCATATGGCAAGTGTGTTGTTATATGTTATATATAACATAATATATATGTTATATGATACGGTTGGGTTGGCGGGGTTGACCGCCGACCACCCTACCATATAATATATATGGTTATGGTTCCGCGTTGTGGGGTCTAGCGGGGGTCATGGCCCGCTGGCCCATTTTAATTTAATTATTTTATATAATGTGACATGCGGTCGGGTGGGGTGGTGAGGGCGGTGGCTCGCCACCCCCCTTTTTTTAATTTTTTGTTTTTTTAAAAACAAATTAGTTTTTTTTTTAAACTCGAATTTGACTGTAGGAGTCAAATTAAAGAGGCCACAAATTTTCCCGGAATCTAGCTGGAGTTGGCTGGAAAAGGTCGAATTGTGCCTTCCTTAAGCCTGCCAAGTCACCAAGTCAACCCAAAGCTTTGACTGCCTCTAACTTTCGCATACGAGCTCAGTTTGACGAACCGTTTGCATCATTGCAATCAGGATGATGAGATAGTCAACCTGGCGTTAGTCAGAGAGAAATCCAAATACTTTTATTTTTTAGCTTTCATCAACCCTCTTTGTCCTATGTGTGTCTCTGGAGCCACCTGGATCATAGAATCTTTGGTTCCTGGTTCAATGGTTAGTTGGATAAATCCTTGAGCAATAGACCCCTCATACTCTAGAATCTAGTTGAGGGTGGTAGTTGTAAGTGAGGATTGGCTACAACTACCTACAGTTGGGTGGAGAGTCATTGTCTTTGAACTCGGGGTTCCCAGGCATTTGAGAGCAGCTATGCATAGGCTGTATGAAGAGGTGAAAGTCAAAATATGAACTTGAGCAAGCATTTCTGAAAGTTTTAGAAGCGATATCGAGGTCAAGTAAGGTTGCCCATTATCTCATACCCTTTTTGGTTTATATATTGACAAGTTTGAAGAGTGGCTAAATTCGCAAGGGGGTAATGGTATCCTTTTGGGAAAGTTCGTAATAAGGCTTCTTTTGTATTCAAATGACCTTATAATGATTGCTAAATCGGCTCTTGGCTTGCAAGAGCACTTACGTTCCCTTAAGCATTTTTGTAGAAGGGTGGGGATGCAAGTCAATATTAGAAAAATGAAAGGAGTGGTTTTCTCTAACAAAAGAAAGCATAATCAGCGTAATTTCTACTTTGAAGGCAACATTCTGGAAGAAGTTGCAGAGTACAAATACCTTGGAATTGACTTCAACATAAATTTAAGTTGGGATGGTTGTAGAAAGAAAATAACTTTGGGGGGTTGGAAAGCATTTTATGCTCTTCAAAACAAGTGTAGAGAGCAGAGTTGCGGGACTGGAAAACCACTCTTTTTGGGTTTCTAGTGATTCTGGTGATTCTCTACAGTTGTGAACTGTGGGCCAACAGCACAACCGGGATGCAGTGGAAACAAATTGAGAAAATCCAGAAGCATTTGATTACAAACAAATTCAAAATTAAAAGTGCAATTCCTTATGCTATCTTGTTAAGTGAAACAGGGGTTGTTCATATTGAAGCAATTGCTATGGTGTGAGTCATAAGGTATTTGAAAAAAATTGAGCAAATGGAAGAGGGTAGATGGCCTAAGGTTGTGTTTAATGACATATTGTGCAAAAGAAAGAAGACTTGGATGCGGAAAAATAACAAATGGTTTAGTAAATGGGGTATTTGCTTGAGCATGTGTCCTACAAACAGTAAAGAGATAAAAACTTTTGTTATGGATAAGTTCCACAAACGTACTTGGGAAAAAGAGCTAGGGAGAAAGAAGAAGTACTACATTGAAGAGTTTAACCCCACTCATAATCATTAGCAAAAAGCACACATAGGGGACAATATTTCTTGGAGACCTAAAATTCGTATTGCTCAATTAAGGACTAATTCTCATCAACTCCGTTGTGAAACAGGACACTGGAAAATGCCAAATGAAATGTGGGAGTAAAGAGTATGTATTTTTTGCTCTTCCGGAAAAGTGAAAACAAAAAAACATTTCATTTTAGAATTTGAGGCCTTCAAAGATAGCACAGGGAAAATTGTGCAGGTACTCTGGCAGCTAGCTCTTGGGATAATCTATTCAACGAAGAGTTTGTCGTGAAGTTGGGAGCATTTATTGTAAAACTCCACGAGAAAAGGGTCGAATATAAGAACCACATAGAAAAGCAATTTGTGGTATAGGCTATTTTTAGCCTCATGGACGTTAAAAATACTTTATTTCTTTCTTCTCTTTAAAATAAATGTCTTCATTATATAATTTAATTTAACCATAATAGGTAAATGTAAGTAAATGTTACCTTTAGGTTTATGTTGTTTATGTTGAAAGTGTGTAGTCTTAACGCTTAGAAATTTTTTTGTACTTTGTTACTTTTATATATATATAGATAACCAGTATCATTATATTTGTATACACATATAACCACTATCAGCTAATGAAGGGGTGTTGGGACCAAGCATGTATGATCCCTCGTTATGAAGCATACATGAAAACTTCTATTGTCATTGAGATTTTAATTTATATGTAAAGAATGATCCAAACACCGCTTGAGCTTATTAGCAGTGCCAATAGATTACGATCTTTCCATGCCCATGTTTGGGTGTTTAAATCACACAAATAATTTCTGCATGGCCATGGCCATAATGTCAATGGGCACGGGATGCTAGTCTCCAGCGATCAGATTGACCACGAGCCGATGCACCATGGTATTGTGTCAATCGATGAACCAGCAAATTACGGGAGTATGCGGTGCGACCAAGTCGGGACCGACAACGGATAAGGTCCACTCATCCAAACCGTTGATTCCCAAAAGTCGACGTGTTAACCTTCTGGCATCAAGTCTCCAGGTTGAAGGTATCATGGTAGGTAGACATCGAATCATAACCATGTGACGACGTGTCAACGCCAGCCACCTGCGCATACAGGTATATGCATACAAACGTTTCATTACTGCTGGTGTAAGCCCGTTCGTTGGAGTCTTGTTTATTTTGTGAGGTGGATGTTGAAAGGTGTCACGTCCCCACGTCAATATGAATGGGAAATACGAGGTCGGCGGAAAATATGCCACTTGAAGTCATCTCAACTTAAGAGATAGTTATCAGAAAGGAGTGGTTCAATATGAGGAGCTAGGGATCAAATTTCTTCACGTGTAAATTTTTTAATTATTTTAGAGTGTTAAATACATTTTGTTATTTTTCATTATTTAAATTGTATTTTTTTGAATACTAAATATAGTATATATAAGACCCCAATAAAAATTTTAACCATAAAAAATTATTTATTTTTCTTATATAGATATATATGAAGTTGATATGGACATAAATTAGTTAACATAGTTTTTCAAATAGTTTATTTAAATCTCTTGTTAAAATATTTTTGCAAAGTTTAAGATAAACATTTGATTTACACATTTTTTTACTTCTAATTACTTTAGAATTTTTATTTTTATTTTAATTATACGGGACTTTATTTTTCTATTTAGAACACAATTTTTCTTTTATATTTTTATTTTAAAATGGCACAGACCGGCGGAAAAACTCACACATCTCCTCATATTCAGATGTAGAATGAGCCTCTCGGCTCAATAATGAGTATGCGCAAGGAGCAGGTTATAGCGTGAATATAAAAACCCTTCTTACTGAGGTATTTATACTGTATGCCATAACCCTATCGACAAGAAAAAGCCTTATGACCATCGGAGTACTTTTAATATCCCTACATATGCATCCATTCAACGCAATGGTAACCGAGATTCCAAGGCAACTCATGTAAAAGGGTCTCAACTAGTGTATGTAGGCTAACAAACCGTCTGATTAGGCGATATAATTATATGAACATAAATGTATATACATTTGTGAATATAGCATGTATGCACTGCCAGCAGTGAAAAGGATTCCTTGCTATGATACAAAAGTAAATGGATAGTATGGGTGTAATTGTACCTTGTAGTGGTGGATGGAGGTCTATGTCAAATTTTATTTAATAATATTTCCATAGGGGTGGTATTGAGAACTTGGGTGGTATTGAGAACTCAAAGTCCAAACTGAAGGAACTCGAAATTATTATTAAAAAAAAAAAAAAAAAATCTATCATTATTATTACTTGTCCCATTTCTCTAACTATCCTAGGGAAGTTGAATATCTCGGTGGACACTTCACTGGGACTAGTGGGGCGTTTACAGGTGGTATGAGAGCATCCAGGTTCAGCATTGGACTGGTTGGACTCTGTTATGGAAGTAGCAACGAACCCTTGCAGAAGAATCTCAAGATGATTTTTAAAAAATAAAAAGGGCAAGGTTTAGGTGTTAAAAGTCGATCTAAGTTGATTGAATGTATATATGACTGATATGTTGGCTTTGTGATTGTTTAACTAGTAGGAACTCACAATAGACTTGTTTCACCGCCTTTGATAATTTGAAAGTGGTGTTGACATTTATATATTGAGTTGATTATGTAGGCATGTACATTGTGTTAATAGTTTGTTGATAATGATGTATTGATATGGATTGTTTTTGCAGGTGGTTTGCTATAACATCTCTGCAAAAGCAGGACCGAGCGCATGATTTCTTACTGTTGAGTTATTTAATATGTGACTAACTATTTTATCTGTTTACAACACATTATAAGCAGAAACAGACAGTGAAATACACATAACTGAGGATCGGAATGGTGCAGTATAGTTATGATCAGCCACAGCATGGGAATGAAGAGGCTAGGACAAATGAAGAAGAAATACCAGTTGGCCAAGGGGGAGGGGCTAACTCTCCAGATTGGATGGATACCATGTGGAGCTTAAGGTTTGAAGTCAGAAGCTTCAAGGCAGAGAATGAGAGGTTGGTGAGAGCTCAAGAGAAGCAAGATAAAATCAATGCAATCATTTTGCAAACTTTCTCAGAGTTACATAGACGAGGGCAACATGAGTTGAGTGCAAGTCATAGAGATAGGATGATTCTTTAGGATTCAGAAGAGAAAACGAATGGGGAAAATGGTAGCAGGTCCAGGAAGAGGCATAAACGGGAAAGTGAATATATTGTGAAGGGAAGCACACCATTGAGCACCCCATAAGGAAGAATCAACACTTATGTGTGTTATTTTAGTAGGCCATATAGCTCTACTACTAGGAGGCATCACCATCACTCTCATCATCACCATCATCATCATATAAGACTAGAAAAGAATTATATGTTAGAGGAATTTAAGAAGGCCAAGCCTCCCACATTTGATGGGGACATGAAGAAATTTGAAGAGGCAAAAGCCTGGTTGCTAGGCATAAAGAATTTTTTCAAAATTCATTATTATTCTAAAAATATGAAAGCCAAGAATTCCACCTATAGCTTGAAAGAAAAGGTAGACATTTGGTGGGAGGATATGAAAAATGTCAGAGGCATCATTGAAGAATAATTGACTTGGAGTAAATTCGAGAAGCTCTTCAGAAATCAATATTTGTCTGAGTGATATTATGATAGCAAAGAAAAAGAGTTCTATGAACTCAAGATGGAGACAAATGACGAATGAAGAATATGTTACCAAGTTCCTCAAACTACTAAGGTATGTGCCATATCTCAAAGATGATAAGACCTAAATACAGAGATTTATTAGCGATCTTCCCATGACATCCAGGGATCATATTAAATTCCTGGAGCCTCAAACATTAAATGATGTTATCAATAAATTGAAACATTAATATGAAAAGAAAAACACATACCATAAATTAGAAGAGACTAGAAGGCAAAGAATAGCACTGGAAATAAGAAGAAATGGCCCAAGAAAATTTCAGAAAAGAAAGAAGGAAAAATCCCAACCAATACAAATCAATTTCATAAAAAAATTAACATTGTTGCTAAAGGAAATAAACAGCAGTCAGTCACAGAGCAGCGAAGGGCAGAAACAAAAGAGCAGTTAAATTCTTGTATGTGTGGTGAAAATCATCGGAAAAGAGACTGCCCACATCAAAAAAAATCCAGGCCAAATATTTACAGCACTTAGGAAACTCACTCAGTGGGTGATGTAGCTCAAAGTCTACTTAGAATTTACGCTTTCGTGGACAATCGCTAGGAAAACCACCAGGCATCCATCATTGAGATGGAAGGTAAGTTGTGTAATCAAATTATTTCCATTTTAATTGATCATGGTTCTAACTACAGGTATGTCACCCCAGAGCTTGTGGAAAAATTCAGTTTAGTCAAGGAATTACATGCGAAACCATGGTTGGTTCAATTGGAAACAGGAAGGAAGAGAAAAATTAACCCATGGGTCAAATCATGTACATTTAAACTTCACAGAATGCCTACAACACATTTGAATCTATTTTCATTGGGTGCATATAATGTATTGTTGGGCATGGATTGGTTGTACTTGCATCGAACAAAAGTGGATTTATATGAGAAATCAATTGAGTGCCTAGATGATGTTGGAGAAGAAAAATATTACAGGGCAAGTGAAAGCCAACCTCAATGAGACAAATTACAGTAATGCAAGCCAAACACATTTGCCAGAAAGGTTGCAGAGTATTTGTCATGCAAATTTACAACGGTAATAAAGTTGATGGTAAGGAGAGGCAAGAAGAAATTGAGATGTTGAGGAAGTATCCTGCGTTGCCACAATATAAGGATGTGTTTCCAACAGATATACCAGGTTTACCTCCTCACAGGGAAGTCGATTTTTTTATTGCATTGGTACATGGAGCAACACCAACATCCAAGGCACCATATCAAATGAGCATGCCTGAGTTGGTTGAGTTGAAGCTACAACTGAAATAAATGCTTAATAAAGGTTACATTCGGTTAAGTGTGTCACCTTGGGAGCTCCAATGTTGTCTGTGAAGAAAAAGGATGGGACACTCAGACTTTGTATTGATTACACACAGTTAAATAAAGTTACCATCAAGAACCGGTATTCATTGCCACAAATAGATGATTTATTTGACCAACTGAGGACAGCAGCAGTGTTCTCCAAGATCGACTTGAGGCCTGGGTACCACCAAGTGTGCATCAAAGAGGAATACATCCATAAAATTTCTTTCCCAACAAGGTATGAACACTATGAGTTCATGGTGGTACCCTTCGGGCTCACTAATGCCCTAACTATGTTCATGTGTCTAATGAAAATTTTTTTTCAACCTTATTTAGACAAGTTTGTAATTATCTTCGTTGATTACATATTGGTGTACTCAAATACTGAATAGGAGCATGAAAAGCACCAAGCAGCAGTGCGACAATTGTTGAGGGAGAACAAGATTTATGCACAGCTTAGCAAGTGTGATTTCTTCCAGTCTCAGATACACTATTTGGGGCACATTGTTTCCAAAGAGGGAATATCAGTTGATTCGGAAACGATCAAGGCCATAATGGATTGGCCAACACCAAAGAATGTAAATGATGTCAGATCATTCATGGATTTGGAAGGTTACTACATGAGGTTCATCGGGTACTTCTCCAAGATAGGCCATCCTATCACATCCTTGCAGAGGAAAGGAAAAATATTTGAATGGATGGTTGAGTGTGCTACAAGCTTTGAGCAATTGAAATATTTTCTCACGAATGCACCAGTATTAAGGATTGAATATCCAAATAAGGATTTTGTGGTATGCACAGATGCTTGCAAGGAAGGGCTCATTGGAGTCTTGATTTAGGAAGGATGGGTAGTTTTCTATTAGTCAAGGAAATTAAATGAGCATGAGGTCAACTACGTGACTCATCATCCATGCATTAAATATGTGGAGGCATTGCCTCCTTGGCAGGAAATTTATACTTATGATATATCATTGCGGGCTCAAGTGATTGTTTGGTCAATCCAAGTTGAACATAAGACAAGCTAGTTGGTTGGACACAATTAGCGAGTTCGACTTTGAGATCAAGTGTATTAAAGGAAAAGAGAACAGGGTGGCCAACACACTCAGCAGAAGGATCCAATTGAATCACATGGAAACTATCAGTTCTTATAAAGTGGATCTGGTAGAAAGGATCAGAGTTGCAGGACAACATGATGAAAAATATCAACAAATGAAATAAAAATTGCAGCAAGATGGTGAGGATGAGGAATATTATCTCACAACTAACAATTTGCTTATATTTAAGAGTAGAATATATGTACCAAATAACGATGATTTGAAGAGGTTCATCATGAGAGAGTTTCATTTCAAGCCATATTTTGGCCATCCTGGGTACCAAAAGACACTCACATCCATTAAAAAGTTGTATTATTAGCCAAACTTGAAGAAAAAAGTCATTTATTTTGTTGCTAAATGTATAGAATGCTAGCAAGTGATGGTTGAATGTAAACATCCAGCAGGTTTATTGTAGCCCATTCACATTCCAAAATGGAAGTGGGAGGTGATCTCCATGGATTTTATCACAATATTACCAAGGACCTCCAGGCAACATGATGCAATTATGGTGGTGGTCAAAAAGTTGAGCAAGGTGGCTCGTTTTGTGGCAGTCAAATCCACCAAATTAGCTAGCGAGGTGCCTCAAATTTCCATAAAATAAAATGTGAGGTTGAATGGAGTCCCCAAGAAAATCATCTCAAAAAGAGATGCTAAGTTCACATCAAGGTTTTGGAGGGAACTGTTCGCAGGCTTGGGAACATAACTGACATTCGGTACAACATATCATCCACAGATGGATGTACAAACAGAGAGGGAAAATAAAATACATGAAGACATGTTGAGGATGTGTATGATGCATAAACCAAAGAAGTGGGAGGAGTATCTTCCAGTTGTAGAATTCACATACACAATGGGTACCAAGAATCCGTAAAGATGAGCCCATTTGAGGCATTGTATGGGACAAGTTGCAATACTCATATCAGCTGGAGTGATGTAGTAAACAAGGTTATAATTAAGCCTTATATGATCAAGGAAATGGAGCAAGAAATTCAGGTCATCATGCAAAACTTGAAGGTAGCACAGGACAAGCAAAAAAGCTATGTGTATCATCAAAGGGTGCACAAAGAGTTTTGAGTTGGGGAACATGTATACTTAAGGATTAAGCCTAAGAAAATTTCTTTGAAGATTAGTTCATGTGCCAAGCTAGCACCTCGATATTGTGGGCCCTTTGAGATCCATTAAAGGATTGGAACAGTTTCATATAAGCTAGCCTTACCTCCATCGATTAAAGGTCATGATGTTTTACATGTTTCTTTACTTAAAAGATATGTGAAGGATTCTAATCATGTGATTGATTTCTTTGTGCTACAGGTCGAACCAGAGGGAGAGTTCCAAACAAAACCATTATGCATCCTAGACGAGAGGAACCTCACGCTCCATAATCGAGCAATAGAGCAAGTCAAAGTGCAGTGGAGGCACTTTCGGCATGAGATAGCCACTTGGGAAATCGTTGACTTAATGAGGGAAGAATATCCTTTTTTGTTTGTTGGTTGAGACAAATGTACATATATTTGTAAATTTTGTATAAATTTGTGCGTATAAAGCTCCAAAAACAATAGGTGTGTTTTTATTTTATGAATATACATTTATGAATATAGCTCGTACGCACCGGCAGTAGTGAAAAATATTATTTGCTAAGATACGAAATTAAATGGATAGTATGGGTATAATTGTACCTAGTAGAGGTGGATGGAGGTCGTGTCAAAATTTATTTAATAATATTTCTATAGGGGGTGGTATTGAGAACTCAGAGTCCAAACCAAGGAATTCGACTAAAAAAAATCATCATTATTATTACTTATCCCATTTCTCTAAATGTGCTAGGGAAATTGGATATCTCGGTGGACACTTCACTCGGACTAGTGGAGTGTTTACAGTGACCTTCAATATCCAAGAGCAACAACTTCAAATTCAAAGAATGACCACCGAATTATGTGAAGGGCAAGAGGAGAGGTTGGAGAAAATCGATGGACCTCGACGAGAACATAGGGGGAATATCAAGAAAGCCCGTGGCAAATCCAACCTAAGAGCGCAATAATAAAACTCATAATGAAATATCTAGGAAAATTCACTGTGAGCTACCATACAAGGTGGTGAGTGTGATGTCTAAGGAGACAAGTGTGTTGATTGCAGTCGAGTGAGTTGACTAGCATGTCTAGTGTTCAACCACCTTCGTGCCAACATTAAACACCCCATCAAGGATAAATTCATGGTTTTGATTATGCCTTATCCATTACTTATTTCTAAGAAAAAAAATATTAATACAAAATCAATTTTTAACATAAAAATAAAATATTATAGAAAATAATTCTACATTAAAATAAATTAAAGACTCGGGGTCCTTTGCATATAATAAGAGTAAGAATTTGTCATCTCATTTTGAGTAATTATGC